>JAANDG010000998.1:0-29021 GCA_036852015.1 Pelodera strongyloides | reverse complement strand
TATGAATAAATAGTGTTAAGTTGACATGAATCGATATGAGCAAATAGTGAGGAGCAAAAATAATATACATTCAGAAGCGTGAATAACGATACTGTCTTGAAGTGGAGTTTTATTTATATAGATCTACATCAAAAAAAAAGTTGCAAGAGAGCAGTTTCAAGAACCATTTGCAGAGCACACTTGAAGAGCATAAGTAAGGAGACGAGGAATTTTTTTACAGCAGTATGACAACCAAAAATTGGCTAAAAAGACTAACACGGGACACTTTTGTAAGTTGTGGAAAGGCTGGCTTAATTAATGTGATCGATGTGCGGTTGCAGAGGGCGGAGTCTCAGGTTGAGGTCAGTGGGTACAGATTCATGGTATGTATGGGGTACAGGTTCAAATCTTATGGGAACCACTTGTGGGTTGCCGGAGGCTATTTGCGAGAGAGGCAGGGGTGTACGAATTTTGTCTGGTCATGAACTGAAGAAACATGAAGTGATAATAAGTAAACCGTATAACAGTAGAGAAAACATACGAAATAATCATAATAGTGTAGGTATACCGAAAACCACACTCGCAAAATTTTATTAACTATATATACTTTGTTAGTTAACTTTTTACATTGCGGCGATTCTTTTTTTTAAAGGGAGAGGCCCATGAGGAAAAAGTTTAACTCAATTTACTTGTACAGAATGTCCGGAATTTTAGAAATATTACAGTAAAAACCGCAATTCTTTGCACCTAGAACTCACAGAGTTATTCCCCGGCAAACAGTTCGGCCAGGTACCGTAGTCAGAATCAATTTTTGCGTTTTTAGGGCATTACAATACTGGAAACGCTTTTTTATTATCGTAGGAATGTTCTTCATTCGTTTAACACTTATTATGTAGAGAAAGAATGGTAATGGACGGATATAAACCGTAAAAACGTATTTTGACGTTGCTGCCTACGGTACCTGTCCGAACTGTTTGCGGGGGAATAACTCTGTGAGTTCTAGGTGCAAGGAAATGCGGTTTTCACAGTAACATTTCTGAAATTCCGGACATTCTGTGCAAATATATTGAGGAAAGCTTTTTTCTCGTGGGCCTCTCCCTTTAATAGGGAAACAATCGGCATATTCGAAGAGCCCGTAGGGCTCTTCGAACGGCTGGCAAAAAATAAACCCGTAAAAAGTCCAAGCTTATGAGAAACAAGCAAAATAACTGCTGTTTACCCAATCACTGCACCACATTGTATCATTCGTCGTGTGATTTGTAAAGCGATTTATTATTAACCTATGATTGCGCGCGCGGGTTACACTGCGGGCGTTTACAAGTTTGTTCAAAATTGGGGCAACAAGTATTAAGTATACCAAAAAACCGGCGTGTTTCCATCCAATCTACCGTAATTTGGAACCAAACGTGTATACTTCATACGAGAAACATAAAAAAATTCTCGTGTAGTCCTAAAACGCGGTATTTTTAAGCATAATTGGAAACATGCAAAGAATACCCATTGTGTGAGCACTTTTCTCAGTGACTACTGGGTGTGTAATTCTGGAAAAGTCGACAAAATGTTTCAAACACTCAGAATTTATTAGCAAACTAATGTTTACCTAATTTCAACACCGCTAAAGTGCTAAATTTTTGTAAAATCAGCAGAACCATAATTTTTGAAGTAACAAAGCACCGACACGAATAACGGTGTGCATTTTTTCTCAGCGACTACTGTGGGTACATATCTGAAAAAGGTGTCAAAATGTTCCAAATAATCTGAATTTTTTAGCAAATCAAAATTTATTTAAATTAATGGCCTGGAAGATATTTTATTTTTGTGTCAAAGTTAATGTAAAGAAATTCGACACCTCGAGATGAATAACGGCGTGCATTTTTTCTCAGCGAGTACTTGGTTTCAGGACCTGCCAATGGTTTCAAAATGTGCAGAAAACCCTGAATTTTTTAGCAAACCTTTTTTATCCAAATTTCGCCCAGTATAAAATACTTTATTTATGTATCAAAGTCCAGAAACAGAATTAAAAATTCGCCAATCCCGATTTCTGATCAATATTTCGTCATTTCGGAACTTCGCGTACTTTTGGTTTCCAGCCTACCACCAAAAGTTTTCCGGCTTTTCCAACTGTGCAGAGCACGTTATGGAGAAATTGAATGTTTAGTGAATTATAAACATGAATTAAGAAGATACATGAACTATTTCAATGAGAATACGCTATATATGCGAATAGTAGTGAAAATAACGCGAAGTTGTAGCAATAATATAACAAAAGTCAATACTCTTGCATTTTGCAATGCTCTGGAGCTGGAGGCGTATTCGAATAATTGACGGCAATAATGTGTGGTTTACTGTAGGATAGTGTATGTACACGAAGCATCAAATTCACAGAAAAATTTGTCTGCCAATGAAAAGAACATGCAGATCGCATAGAGTGCAGAGAAGGAGAGTAGGTCAAACTAAATACTACGCGAATGTACAAAAGACGAAAATTTGGGGTTGGTTAGCCCGTTTGGCGATGGTGTTGGGGGTACCAATTATTCGTATATTGATTTGCGGTCATATTCATAAAAAAATTCTTTTATAAGACTTTATGCATAATAAGCCGCTATACAAAAGTCATGAGAAACCCTTTTACAATCATATATTTTGTGTAGATATACATATATACAACATATTCACCGAAGTAAACTAACCTCATAGTTTGATAGTGATTTGCGCTACCTTACCTAGTTAAATTTTGCGAATATGTTGATTTTCCAGATATCTGTAGAAAATATATTATTTCAAAAAGTTTTCTCATGACTTCTATAAATAACGCTTTATTGTGCATAAATTTTGTAAATTTTTTATAAATACGACCGCAAATAAATATAAATAAATAGTTAGCTAATTTTGGGAAAACGTTGATTTTTTATATAATGAATCTAATAGAAAATAGGTTGTTTTAAAAGGTTTTCTTATGAGTTTATATATTGATTTTAATAAAGTATCTTTTTTATGAATATAACGGCAAAACGTTTACGAAGATGTTGATTTTCCAGATATCTGTAGAAAATATATTATTTTTAACAAGTTTTCTCATGAACTCATGACTTTTCTACAACGGTTTTTATATATGAATTTTTATAAAAGTGAATATCACGCCATATGTATTCGTCCTCTGCAACTCACACATTTATCAATATCTTTTTATTCTTACCTTTTCTACAACTTACGCCAATAAAACTGGAAAACTTCTTGGATGAAACTCTATGTTAGCGCTCTCGCGCTAACAAAGTATATATAGTTAATAAAATTTTGCGAGTGTGGTTTTCGGTATACCTACACTATTATGATTATTTCGTATGTTTTCTCTACTGTTATACGGTTTACTTATTATCACTTCATGTTTCTTCAGTTCATGACCAGACAAATTCGTACACCCCTGCCTCTCTCGCAAATAGCCTCCGGCAACCCACAAGTGGTTCCCATAAGATTTGAACCTGTACCCCATACATACCATGAATCTGTACCCACTGACCTCAACCTGAGACTCCGCCCTCTGCAACCGCACATCGATCACATTAATTAAGCCAGCCTTTCCACAACTTACAAAAGTGTCCCGTGTTAGTCTTTTTAGCCAATTTTTGTCATACTGCTGTAAAAAAATTCCTCGTCTCCTTACTTATGCTCTTCAAGTGTGCTCTGCAAATGGTTCTTGAAACTGCTCTCTTGCAACTTTTTTTTTGATGTAGATCTATATAAATAAAACTCCACTTCAAGACAGTATCGTTATTCACGCTTCTGAATGTATATTATTTTTGCTCCTCACTATTTGCTCATATCGATTCATGTCAACTTAACACTATTTATTCATATCGATTTTGAAATGCCTCCCTCCCTAGAAAGAGAGAAAGAAAGTAACTCCCTAAAAGACCTCTCCTCTCTATCTCTCCCTCTAAACTGCTAGAGGACTCTCCCTCTCTAGAGAAAAGAGAAAAGAGAGAAACGAGAAAGAGAGAGAAAGAGAAAGACCTCTAAGAAGAAGAGACTCTAAAAGAACCTAAAGAGAAAGATAGAAATAGAAAGCTCTCTAACAGAGAAAGAGAGACCTAGAAAGCGAGGCAGAGAACGAGACCTCAGAGAATCTAGCGAAAGAACGCTCTTAGAGAAGCCCTCTCGATCTCCCTCTCTAGCTCTCTAGATTTCTCTCCCTCTCCCTCTCTCTCTCTCTCTCTCTCTCTCTTTCTCTTCTCTCTTTCTCTCTATCTCTCTCTCTCTCTCTTCTCTCTCTCTCTCTCTCTCTCGCTCTTCTTGATTATTTTGTCTTTAGATGTCGGATGTTCGTTGATGTTCCTTATGCTATGATATTTGTTTCCGAGCATTTCCCGTGGAAAAACCAGCTAGGTTATTACTAGTTTCCTACTCGGTTTTTAGTCGGAAAAAGCTCGGAAAACGAAAGTTTGTCAGGAAATGCTCGGAAAATCAGACGGCCCCCGAGCTCGGCCCGCCTGTTTTCCGAGCTCCGTCGGCCCGAGAACCTCAAAGTTTCCGAGCTTTTTCCGAGAATCTTCTCGGAGAATACTCGGAGAATCCACGGAAAATCCTCGGAAACGCAAAGTTTCTCGGAAAATGCTCGGGATACATTAACGGAGTATACCGTCTGTCGCAATAAATATAAGTTTTTTTCAGGTAATTGCGGCAAATAAGATCAATGGAAGTCTGTATCTCCACTATTGTCAACAACTCAAAGGCGTCGAAGCCGCGCACTAGCCTGGTGAGAGTTTTGTGATGAATTTGATATGATTACTGTTGGAAATTTAACTTAATGGACGTGCGAGCTATTGGTGAGCCAATGGTACGCCAATGGTGCGCGAAAGAACCCTCTTCCATTCAGAGTAAGGCCTAGGTGTGCGGTCTTATTCCATTCAACATACCTGATTATTTTTGTGTGACAATGCTATAATATAAGCACAAGTATTACGACCGACGAAATGAATTCACTTTTTTTATTCTCAAATTTTACTATTTCTTCTTCAGAAACCGCTCGATCGACCTGTCTTCAACACAGATGAACTTTTGGATGTAACGATTTGAACTGAACCGTTGTCATGCTACGTTCCGTTCAACTGAGGCTCCTACACAAAACGAGGAGCTCGAAGGATCGGTGAATGTTTTTATACCATTTTTATATTGAGCTTGTAAAAATATTGAGACTTGGGGTGCTCCCTTGTTCAACCCCTTGAACCGCTGCTTCTCGAGGAATTGGCATTGGTGCAGCTTGAGTTTTAGACATTGTTTGTGCATGAACGTCGTATTTATTTGAGCTTGTAAAAATGGACTTGGGGTGCTCCCTTGTTCAACCCCTTGAACCGCTGCTTCTCGAGGAATTGGCATTGGTGCAGCTTGAGTTTTAGGCATTGTTTGTGCATGAACGTCGTATTTATTTGAGCTTGTAAATGTGTTGAGTCTTGGGGTGCTCCCTTGTTCAACCCCTTGAACCGCTGCTTCTCGAGGAATTGGCATTGGTGCAGCTTGAGTTTTAGGCATTGTTTGTGCATAAACGTCGTATTTATTTGAGCTTGTAAAATGTTGAGACTTGGGGTGCTCCCTTGTTCAACCCCTTGAACCGCTTCTTCTCGAGGAATTGGCATTGGTGCAGCTTGAGTTTTAGAAATTGTTTGTGCATGAACGTCGTATTTATTTGAGCTTGTAAATGTGTTGAGACTTGGGGTGCTCCCTTGTTCAACCCCTTGAACCGCTGCTTCTCGAGGAATTGGCATTGGCGCAGCTTGAGTTTTAGGCATTGTTTGTGCATAAACGTCGTATTTATTTGAGCTTGTAAAAATGTTGAGACTTGGGGTGCTCCCTTGTTCAACCCCTTGAACCGCTGCTTCTCGAGGAATTGGCATTGGCGCAGCTTGAGTTTTAGGCATTGTTTGTGCATAACGTCGTATTTATTTGAGCTTGTAAAAATGATGAGACTTGGGGTGCTCCCTTGTTCAACCCCTTGAACCGCTGCTTCTCGAGGAATTGGCATTGGTGCAGCTTGAGTTTTAGACATTGTTTGTGCATGAACGTCGTATTTATTTGAGCTTGTAAAAATGTTGAGACTTGGGGTGCTCCCTTGTTCAACCCCTTGAACCGCTGCTTCTCGAGGAATTGGCATTGGTGCAGCTTGAGTTTTTAGACATTGTTTGTGCATGAACGTCGTATTTATTTGAGCTTGTAAAAATGTTGAGACTTGGGGTGCTCCCTTGTTCAACCCCTTGAACCGCTGCTTCTCGAGGAATTGGCATTGGTGCAGCTTGAGTTTTAGGCATTGTTTGTGCATGAACGTCGTATTTATTTGAGCTTGTAAAAATGTTGAGACTTGGGGTGCTCCCTTGTTCAACCCCTTGAACCGCTGCTTCTCGAGGAATTGGCATTGGTGCAGCTTGAGTTTTAGGCATTGTTTGTGCATGAACGTCGTATTTATTTGAGCTTGTAAAAATGTTTGAGACTTGGGGTGCTCCCTTGTTCAACCCCTTGAACCGCTGCTTCTCGAGAATTGGCATTGGCGCAGCTTGAGTTTTAGGCATTTTTGTGCATGAACGTCGTTTTATTTGAGCTTGTAAAAATGTTGAGACTTGGGGTGCTCCCTTTTCAACCCCTTGAACCGCTGCTTCTCGAGGAATTGGCATTGGTGCAGCCTGAGTTTTAGACATTGTTTGTGCATGAACGTCGTATTTATTTGAGCTTGTAAAAATGTTGAGACTTGGGGTGCTCCCTTGTTCAACCCCTTGAACCGCTGCTTCTCGAGGAATTGGCATTGGTGCAGCTTGAGTTTTAGGCATTGTTTGTGCATGAACGTCGTATTTATTTGAGCTTGTAAAAATGTTGAGACTTGGGGTGCTCCCTTGTTCAACCCCTTGAACCGCTGCTTCTCGAGGAATTGGCATTGGTGCAGCTTGAGTTTTAGACATTGTTTGTGCATGAACGTCGTATTTATTTGAGCTTGTAAAAATGGACTTGGGGTGCTCCCTTGTTCAACCCCTTGAACCGCTGCTTCTCGAGGAATTGGCATTGGTGCAGCTTGAGTTTTAGGCATTGTTTGTGCATGAACGTCGTATTTATTTGAGCTTGTAAAAATGTTGAGACTTGGGGTGATCCCTTGTTCAACCCCTTGAACAAGGGAGCACCCCAAGTCTCAACACACATTTGCTTCTCGAGGAATTGGCATTGGTGCAGCTTGAGTTTTAGACATTGTTTGTGTATGAACGTCGTATTTATTTGAGCTTCTAAATGTGTTGAGACTTGGGGTGCTCCCTTGTTCAACCCCTTGAACCGCTGCTTCTCGAGGAATTGGCATTGGTGCAGCCTGAGTTTTAGACATTGTTTGTGCATGAACGTCGTATTTATTTGAGCTTGTAAAAATGTTGAGACTTGGTTTGATCCCTTGTTCAACCCCTTGAACCGCTGCTTCTCGAGGAATTGGCATTGGTGCAGCTTGAGTTTTAGACATTGTTTGTGTATGAACGTCGTATTTATTTGAGCTTCTAAATGTGTTGAGACTTGGGGTGCTCCCTTGTTCAACCCCTTGAACCGCTGCTTCTCGAGGAATTGGCATTGGTGCAGCTTGAGTTTTAGACATTGTTTGTGCATGAACGTCGTATTTATTTGAGCTTGTAAAAATGGACTTGGGGTGCTCCCTTGTTCAACCCCTTGAACCGCTGCTTCTCGAGGAATTGGCATTGGTGCAGCTTGAGTTTTAGGCATTGTTTGTGCATGAACGTCGTATTTATTTGAGCTTGTAAATGTGTTGAGTCTTGGGGTGCTCCCTTGTTCAACCCCTTGAACCGCTGCTTCTCGAGGAATTGGCATTGGCGCAGCTTGAGTTTTAGGCATTATTTGATTTAGTTGTTATGTTTTGAGATTTAGCTCGAAGTAGGATAGAGAGCGTGAGATAGTACTGTTCCGTTTTTTCTGTTCTTTGTTTTCAGTGACTTCGTGTATGAGCTCGTTATTGGACGATGAGGCCTCGATGCATCTTCTCGACGTAAGATTCCATCCCGTTTGTCACCAATGAGGAATCCCATCTGCTGCTGCATAGTTTTGGTTAGTGTGCACCATTATTTGATTTTATGAAAATTTCTTTGCAACACTGAGTGACCGTTCAGTAGTTTACTTCCAAGTGTGTGGGTTGAACAGCAAGCTCAAAAAGTGATCTGGCGTATTTTTTTTTAAATGTAATTTCACGATAGCATTAACTTTCTTATAGCAAAATAACGAACTATATGTTTCTTTTTCATTTAAACATCTGAAAATATGGACGACTACAGACGTACGCGGACTTCGTTTCTCTCCACAGTGCCAGAGCCTTTTCGAACTTTCCTCCAAAATGGTGTGTTCTACTTTTCAATAGTTGGCGAATTCTCGACACAATGTAGGAAAATTTGCCCAAGATAATTAAAACCATGGCCATTCAATTGATGCTTGTCAACATTTCATCAAATTGCTGCACACATTTTATGTGTTAATAAATATTTAAATATTTAAATACATATAGGTTAATATCGGTGGGCCTGACCCTTTAAATATGTGTTTGTGGCTTTACTCAGGAAGTATTCTTTGAACAATTTCTGAATGAAAAAGTTCAGTACTATGTGAGACACGGTAATGTGCGTCGAAAGAATCTGTCTTCTTTTAAATATCACGGTAAACTATATTAGTAACATTAGTATCCTTTCATTTTCTTTGTTTTGCAGTCAGTCCCACGGTAATGATCGTACTAGGAGAAGAGCTCCGTGTTCCTCCTCTGGTAGAGTTCACAATTGAATGTAAAGTGACGAGGAGCGACCCCACGCCGTGGATTTCTTGGCATCACGTCCGTAACGACGAGGAGCTGAACAAGCTCTTGTCCGGAGTCACCATCGCCCAGAGAGGAGTTCTGCCCAAAATCCAGGCTGTCCTGCTGCCCAAGAAGACTGCCGGCGACAAGGAATAAATGTTCCTTCGCTTGTAAAAACCTTAACCCAACGGCCCTCTTTAGGGCCACATATACTTGAACGTTTACTGAGATTTTTCTCATTAGAGACTTATATTAATACTAGTGTATTTCCTTAGGAAACACATTTGTATGCATTTCTATCGAAAACAATATTTTCATTGCAAATACTCCTAATTTCAGGGTTTTCCTTGCTTGAAAGTATGTTTCAGTCCTATATATAGACGGTCATTCAACGGAAACACATTTATTGCATATCTTTACCTAAATATGCACAATTAAACTATTTTCCATACAAAACAACCCATTTTCACATTCCTTTCCAAAAAAGTGCACCCAAATCACTGGGTTTTCGAAACCCGAGAGTGAGCTCCGCCGCTCCTTTTATACCCGAAAACCGTGTGACACGCTAATTTCCGAATTAGAATGTCTGCTCGGACAGTGCAGACGCGGTGCGGTGTGTGGAGAATTTTAGGGTGATTTTACAATTTGGGGGAACAAAGGTAAAATGGACATTTACAAACATAATTATAACAATATAATGGTAATTTGAGCATATTCTTATCAAAATGTACTAAAGAAGTAAATATGCTGTAAACGACGTGGATTTTCATCAGCGTGGCACTCTAGTTAAAATATTTAGTTTAGTTTAGATAGGTAGGGGAAGATGGCTGGAGCGGGGCGCCTGCCGAATACGAGTTCCACACTTCGAGTGTAGTGTGTGCTCGTCCCGCGCCAGTTTCCTGCCTAGCGCGACATGGGGTCTACGAGGAGCTTCGAAACTTTTGTGTAATTTGTGTCAGTTGTTGAGACTGCAGTAGTTAGACTAATGATGAATAATAGTAGCAGTAGCTATCACTTAGAGTTTAGAGTCTCTATGTGGTTCTGTCTCCTGTCTGATTTAGGTGAGGAGGTTCACCGTACGGAATGATGGATGATGTCGCGTCAGACTCCTCTCTTCGAAGACTTCTTCGTCCGTGATGCGCTGATGCTCTCCGCACGTGCCAAGGTTCGTCAGCAATTGTTAATTCTATATTGCAAGCAATTGCATATGAATAGTTTCTCCGCAACCCGTGATTTGCCTCCTATTGCTCCATTTAGGCTCTTGGACTATGCCACAAACTACGGAATTTTTTGGAACCTGCCGTATAAACATTTAACTCTTTACTGTTAGCTAAGAAACTAATGGATTTAGACCTTTTATTTGTTTCATAATAGCGTATAAGGAACGAATTAGTCATTGTGAATTAGTAGATTGTCATATTAGTCATATTATGACATATTCCGCAGAAATCCTGAGCACAGGCGACGAGCTCCAGATGACAAATTCCCTCCTTCTCCCCCCCCCTCTCTCTCACTCTTAGCCACAGGCTACGCAGATGTGTTCGGGCTAAGGCTTGTGGCTAGGATCATGTGTCTTTCATTTCATGATTAATTTCAGAAAGTACCGCTATCACACTCCACTCACTCCACTTCACCGGTTGGTTGGAATTATGACGGAAAAGAAACCCAAATGGAGTCCGAAGAATATGTACAATCGTCAGAAGCTTTTGGGTGTTGATGCTTTGGAAAGAGCTTTGCGTATTTGCCCCGCCGGAAAATGAGACCCATTCGAGACTGCACTCGAGGTGATTAGTTTTCTTTACTAAGGTTTCTTTTCGTTACTAGCATAAAGCGAAATACCGGCCGTTACACGCACTGCGTACACCTGCTTTATTATGCAGCATACGCAAATGAGCAAAAATAAGAAAAAAAAATAGACCCCAATTAGACCCCACTTTGCATAACAGCATAAGAATGCGAATATTTGAGACGCGTTTCAAAAACCGGCTGCTATTTCGCTTTAACCATCACAACTTTTTACCAAGTTCAGTAAACAATGAACTTGTATTATGGAGATGTGTTGTTTGTTTTTAGTAAGCAGAAGATGTGTCATCCCCTTTACGCTTTAGAAAACGCGTGACATACCCTTTTATAAGTTACAAGTTTTTAGTTTAGGCTGCAATCCGGTGGCATACCCTTTTACAATTTGCAAGTATAATTGTTCAGTTTAGGCTGCAATCCGATGATGTAACGTCCACAACCCCTGCTGGCGGGCCTTCTGTTTGCTTAAGGATGGACGATTTATGCTTGGCTAGTCAGGGACTGCCATGAAGCTGCCTGTTCTTTCTCTTAGCCGTTTTGTCCTATGTAATAAATGAGGAAATAAAGATCATTTTACGGCATTTTGTGTATTTTTGGTTTTTCATTGAACATATTTTCGGAAAATTAAGACGATTGAAGGTGATAAAAATGACTCGCGAGTGCCTTATTGTGATGGCTAGGTACATTAAAATGATCTGAAGATGAGTAGTTTTCTGTAAGAATTGCTAGGGTCTGCGGCCCTATTCACCACTCCGATTCCCTCGGGGAAATATAAATATTCCCTGGGGACAGAACATAGCATTCTAATGTGAGGTACGCAGAGAAAAAGACGGGGAAAACACGTCTAAGCCACTTAGAAGCGTCTATCTCCAACAATAATCAATCACCCACGAACTTGCTGAATATCTATCCTCCCCTTGCTTCAAACATTTAATATGAATTTCTTAAGGCATGCCAAGTCTCCTTCCTGGAGTGAAGACAGCAGTCTGTCAGAAGTCACAACCCTGCAATTGGAAATGAGAGATCTCAGCAGGCTGACTGGAAACTCCACATATGAGGTAAGAACTATGCGTTACGGGGAGTCTTCAGGGTCAAATGTGTTCGACGATGTCTGGCACATTTCTTCATGTTTTTTTAATACATACACAAAATGAATATACAGATGGGAGTACCAACAAGAAAAATTAATTTCCAGGAGTTTGCCATGAAAGTCTCGGAACATGTGCATGAAATTGGTTGTCCGAAGCATGGAGGACTTTGTGGAATGTTTATCAGCGCTAGCACGGGCAAATTTAAAGGTTCGGTTTTGGTGTTTTGTTTTTAGTAATTGAAACCATTTGCTCCGAAACATTGTTCCTTTCTTATTAGGAAGTAAAAAACATCGAAGAAAGGACTCACGAATTAAGCGCGGAGAAACAGAGCCTGAGACCACTCGACCACACAACACGTCTGAGACCTGTGCTTGCGGAAAAATATAGGTTCATCAGCTGCAGTTACGGCAGATCCTCCGAACTCTTTCAAAAACGTTGCCGAAACGGTGCGGAAATGTTGCGGGGCGCAACTTGCGCGCCAAACCGAGAAATGTGTTTCCCGCAATGGATCGACGCGCATTTTGCGCCCCATTTCTATTCGGCGCGCATTTTGTTTCCCGAAAGGCTGCGGCTCGCAACTCATCGGCTCTATGTGAAACCTATACTTTATGGGTTTCCATCTTCGCGAACCGCACATGCGAAACTGTCAAATGCCTGTCCAAGTTCAAGTCATCTTACATGCATGTCAACTGCCTACCATAACCCATGCGAATCGCATGTTTGACATGGTGTTGCCGCGATAGTGCCCCAGACCCGGGCTATCCGGAACAGAACCGTATCAGACCCGTGACATTTGAAATAGATCCGTACTATTTTGAAGTAGATGCATACTAGATCCAAAAAAGACCGTCATTTACATCGACTCGAACATGGACAGGCATTTGCCATTTTTGCAGGAGCCACATGATAGAGCATGAAATAAGATAAAGTAGACGATATTACTTATGGTTAGTGCCCGAAAAAGCATTCGTAACAAAAGGCCAAATAATAGCTGATGTCTCGCGAATATTTATACTTTCGTGTCCACTCGGCAGTTAAATATTTCAAAATAACTGCCTATTTCCTTTTCAATAATACACTATTGACTTAATTGATAATACAAGAAGTTAGTCGTTCTGACAAAAAAAAATTAGCTGTTCACAATTATTATTGATTTACAACCACACTGAGTCACATATTTGCAGGCCACCCGCTCACTTCAGCTTCTAATTCAAAATTTTGCTTACGATCTCGGTGGTACTGCGACAAAGCAATGAAAATGAGTGTGATGATCATAAACTGACAAAGAGACAACACACAAAATCTTAGTTTTTTTTTCAGGGCGTTTTTTTTTTTTTTTTTTTCAGGGCGCATGTCGATAACTAATTGTGCCTCACATGGCACAGGACATTACAAAGGCAAATGACACGGATGGAGAACGTTATCCGCATGCTTCATCCTTTATTTTCCTTTTCGACTTTTTGTTTTTTTTGTGCATCGTATTCTTCAGAAATAAAAACACATCATGAAAAAATGAACAAAAAAGGTCACCGCGTCTCCTTAGACTTCTCAATTGGTTAAGGCAAACAAACACAGCTCAATTCAGTTATTGAGGTAGATGAAAGCAAAAACTCCAAAAACAGCGCATGATGTGTAGCTTGTTGTTAGTCCTGTTATGTATTTCGCGTAGATTGTGGATGACATATGCTATGTGTACAAACATTTTGTGTAATTGCGTTCAGAAATATGATTAGGGAAGTTAAGACAATACATTTGTATATTGCCAGTGCAGATGCGGCAGTCCCGTGAGATATTTCGGGGCCTTGTTGATAAACATGGGTGAATCAAAGAATATATGCCGTTACAAAAGCGACAAGCCAGCAGCTGGAAAGCACTGTGCTCGGCTTTTTCACTCAACTTCATTATCGTTCGGGTTTTTTGTTTGATATAGTATTAGTATAACAAAGTGATTGTATTACTTTTAGACGCTTGACATTCAACTTTAGGTGATATGCTGAATTGGCTGATTTTACCGGCAATCTTTACAATTGGCCTAGCGGTTCCTCTATGCAAGAAAAAGTATGACGATGTCTATGTGAGTAGCTTATCTAGTCTTCTTTTTGTTCGCTTTCGCGGGCTGAGATAAATATTATAGGAGAGGAGTTATGTCTATAACTTCATAGTGGGGTCTTTCAGAATGAGTTTTTTTGTGTGTTTTTCCCAAAACGAACATAACATTTAGGTGTTTGCGCCGCAGAGCATCTTCGCAGAGGGTATAGCGCTGGCTGATTTACTCCGAGGGGGGCGTGGCGCAATGGCAAGTGCCTTGCTCCAGGCCACCGGTCGTTGGTTCGATCCCGGCCCGGAACCCCTCCACCCCACCAAAGGTGTAAAAATTGGTAGCGGGGTAAAACCGGCGGAGATAAATCGGCTTCCCGAGAAAATTGGCCTCCGGGAAGTTTAAAGGCCAGTTCGTTCGGCTTCAGAAATGAACCGGACCCCGGTGCACCGTTTCTGCGGATTCGGTTGATATAACCCGGTACACTTTATCACTTTTTACTTTAAGAAGTAGACAGATCGAACGACACGCTAATCGCGACTGCGTATAACGAATGTGAACGCCTAATTGGCTATGGTTTTCATGATTTTCCACGATTTTCCACGAAGAGAGGCAAACAGACGGTTACCCGTTAAGACAAGCTATTTTAAATGCGATACCATACTTTTTTCGTCATGTTTTATTTTTGAATAAAGCATATAGTTCTCTTTTGAATTTCCACAAGATACTTGCATTCTGAAGTTAAACGATTGCACTTTATGGAGGCGAAGGAAATAATCAAGCGTTTCCATTACTCTGAATAGGTGAGGGTGGACCAAAAGTTTTAAACCCTGGAAGATTTTTTTCGAAATTGAATAATTTCGTGGGTTTTCATTTAACGTAAACGATGTGATTTTTTGCATGAATGTTGCTAAGCGTGTTGCGAATAACCACGTTGATATCTTTGCTAACTTCTGGCAATGCGAACGGAAAGCGAACATTAATTCGTCGTTCGGAACATGGCTCGTTTATCCTCGTTTCAGGGAGTCGAGGCACACAATAAAAAACATATACAAGACGTTTTAATGCTCGCTTTACTTCCACGGTGACGTACGTGTTTCAAGGAATACACTGGACCCTTCAGCAAGACTCATCTGAGCTCATGGGTCGACGATCCTGCATGACTGATCTCGTGTCCATGTTTTTTCAGGTTTTGCAGCGGGATAGCCTCTTTTTCGTGTGATCTAGGTCTTCTCGAATTTTTCACCTGGTTACACTTGGAGGGTCTGCTTCAAGTTTCTTATAAATTCGGCATCACTCTGGCTTGTCCTTCCGAAGTTATGGGTTGAAGTATTGCAACTTACCTGCGTTGACTCAGCACGCACCCAGCTCTTCCGTCCACAACAATCCTAAGAACTAAACTAAACACATGTATGTCTTCGTTGTGTGGTTTGAGTATTGTTTGGCTACCATTTTTTTGTGCTGCGGGAGGGTCTGTCCAACCAGTAAGTTAGGCTGCAGAGTCAAAGTGTCCCAAGTTCTGTCGAAGATTACATACCTTTGATGCAGCAAATTGCCATAGAAGTCCACCAACAGGTTTATCGATGGCTGGTGCATTTGTTGCTATTCTCTGTGCCACACAATCCACACATATACTTGAGAATGATCTGTCTTGATTGCTATCAACCTGGCCTTGGGCCATATTGCGCTACAATATCTTATTACATAGCAACAAGGTGTGTTTATTCATTAATTCGATCATGATGAGCTCGAATACTAAAGTAATATGCGAAAGACATAAAAGCTAGCCGCCTAAAACTGTACAAAACGCATGAAAAATGGCGCTCAACTTCAACTCGTCCACCTTCGCAGGTTCCACATAATATATGTGCACTAAATTCATATAATTGGGAATACAACTTTCCTATGCAAAATCTAATTAGTGTTTTACAAAATGACTGAATTGATTTGCTAAATAAAGTAGCACATGCACATAAAAGTGGATGTATCACCCTTCGAGGCCAAGGACTTACAAATATGTCTTCTACTTGGAGATAAACGATTGTGTGCATTTTTCTATGGTTGTAATCGAATTCATCGCAATAATTAGAGAATACAACAAATTTGAGACAAAACATAGCCACTTTCGGTGCATGTTGATAAACACCGACGGCACAAATAAAGGAATAAGATCCACAAAAGCGAGCTGGTACAAGTTGGAAAGTGTTCGGCTTTTGTATTCGTTCCTTTAACTAATAAAACATGTTGCATTTTAAACTTTAGGTGATATGATCAAATGGATAGTTCTATTCACCGTCTTGACCATTGGAATATCATTGCCTCTATGCGCTGAATATGACGACAAGGTACCTTGAGCTTCATTTAAGTATGTTATTAGTGAGTGCTCAATGCTACTTCTACACCAGGCTGACGCAAATAGTAGCGATTCGTCTGTCCCTTCTTTCTTAAAATTGTAGAATGTAGACAGTCTATATATTTCATGACGAAGGCTATTATATCAGGGTCCTCTTCTTGTTGGTAAGAAGGAGACATCGAAGGACACCCTCATTGTAACTGAGTCGGTATTTTAACTGAACTATTCCATCTCGGAATCCCTCTCGGAATAGTCGTACAGTAAAGAAATAGCATGGAAATTCGGAGATCGAGACAATTCCGAGATGAAATTCCGAGATGGAAAATTTCAGGTAAAATACCAGCTCTGCTGTGCAAGAGTGTCAGCCTCTATTTCGCTCTCAACGTTTTTGATTTCTCATAGCTGCTGTACCAAGCAATATCAAAATAAAGCGAAAATGTAAACTAATTCATTTTATTGTTGCCCTGATTAATAAAGCAAATTATGTCTCAAATTTATGTTGTCTGGTCCCTCAGACGTTCACATGAACGAAAAGAATTGCTGTTGCTTGTTGCACAAAAAAATGTGGATTCATTGAGATGATAATCTGGGTTTATACTATTCAAAAGTGTATTTTACAATACTTCTATATCGATTCAATGCTGAAGATGTGCTAACGAACGGAAAGCTCCGGCTTGAAAATTGAACTAGCTATAAGACAAAACGTCTGACAAAAAAGGACAAGATTGAACATTGTTCGATAAGGTATACAACCGTCGAGTGCAAGGCAAGTACGTTTTAAAGCAACAGAGTGAAACCGACCGCGAAATCCGACTGACCATAACCATATCGGTAGCTGAATTCCATAAACCTTGGAAACAGTAATGCACAGTTCGACAGGTGGGATTGATGAAAGATTCCTATAGCTCGTCACTTCAACAAGAAATTAGGAACCCAAAAGTGGAAGAACATTCTATGGTGGACTAAATTTTCGTGTTGCCGACGTTCAAGGCATTATCACACATACAGTTTTTATTGTGGAGACAGTGATAACAACAAGGGGGACAAAGCCTTATAAACCTAGGAGGATATGTGTTCCGCCAAGATTAAAAGCTTGGGGATTTAGTCAGTATGCTCTGCGCACTTCGCTACAGATAAATGTAATCCCAGCACGGATACGCTGTTCTTAAGCGCCTCAAATCGTATGGCATGCTTAGAAAATTCCAAAAAAAAAAAAAAAACTCATGGGTGTAGAAAAGAGATAGAACAATCTCCAAAACTAAAACATGGTATGTGTACAAAAACATTTTGTGTAATTGTGTTCAGAAATATGATTAGGGAAGTTAAGACAATACATTTGTATATTGCCAGTGCAGAAGCGGCAGTCCCGTGAGATAATTCGGGGCCTTGTTGATAAACATGGGTGAATCAAAGAATATATGGCGTTACAAAAGCGACAAGCCACCAGCTGAAAAGCACTGTGCTCGGCTTTTTCACTCGACTTCATTATCGTTCGGCATTTGTTTGATATAGCATTAGCATAACAAGTATTACTTTTTACATAAACTTGAAGTGATATGCTGAATTGGCTGATTTTACCGGCAATCTTTACAATTGGCCTAGCGGTGCCTCTGTGCACCGGAAACACCGAGGATGACTATGTAAGTAGCTTATTTGGTTTTCTTTACCCCGCATTTTTAGGCTACTGGCTAAATATTATAGTAGAGTAATGTGCATGTGCTTAACAACAAAGCGGGACAGTTGATCCCAAGTTTTCAAAATTTGGCTATAACATTTAGATCGCTGGGCCGGAAAACATCTTGGCCGTGGGTATAGAACAGGCAGATTTCCTCCTAGGCCAAAGCAATATCTCCACTGATGCCAATGAAAAGATAATGGTTCGTTTTCTCAATTAGCAGTGTTTTAAAACTTTCAGAATTCTGATAAAAGAAAAAACGAAAAAAAAAACGAAACTTGTTCTAGGAGCTCATTCACCGGCTTCCAAAACTTGAAAGCGAGGAGGATCTGAGACCTATACTTGACGATGGACTGCAACTTTGGCATGGAATGTGCTTCAACGACAAGGTTTGTTCAGTGTTCTTACGTTTTGCATGAACCGCTTCTTCCTTCCTTTCAAAAATTGCACCTTTCAGTTGGCAGTGATGGAGGCGCTTTGGCATTATGACCGACTCGGCGGATACTATATGGACCCGGTTATCAGGGCATTGTTCAAAGAAAACATGTACGACTTAGCATACACTGGCAAAGGGGACATCGTCGCACATTTACAATTTGCATTTGGTCTAATGCAGGAAAAGGTATTTCATATTCAAATTTCAGCATTCAATCGGGCATTGAAAGGAATTTATTCCCAGCAAACCCAATGTGAGACGACAGTGTGTCTGAATTTTACTACATTTAGTTTTCTTTGCCTAAACAAACAAACATGCAAGTTGCTGGATAACTATTTTGTTATTTTACGGTTCTGTTTGTAAATGCACTGCTAAATTTAGCTTGATACACTTTATCGTGAAGAGCCGGAAGCTTACAGAAAACTTCTAACAAAATGGAAGGGTAGGTGTTGTTAATATTGTTTCGGTCAATCTCAATGGAAAATGAGTGATACACAAATACAGTGCTGGTCTATATATTTTTTTAAGTAATAATGATAAACTTACAGCTGAGCAATGTTTTAATTTTATTCGTCCATAGCTTCGTTAATGTGAACAAACACAGTCTAACATTAAATATTTTTATCAGTTCAGTGGGACTTGCTGCATTCGTCATGCAACTTGAGTACAACGTGAGTGATAGAACTTTGGCCTTGCATGGCTTAAAGCAGACTCAGCCGCTTGTGCTTATCCTGGAATGCACGATGCAAGAAGTAGACAGATCGAACGACACGCTAATGGCGACTGCGTATAACAAATGTGAACGCTTAATTGGCTATGGTTTTCATGATTTTGCGTGATTTTAAACGAAGAGCGGCAAACAGACTTGTTATCATAAAACAAGTTATTTTAAATGCGAAACCATACTTTCTTCGTTATGTATTCTTTTTGAATAAAGCATAATGTCACCATTTGAAATTCCACAAGAAACTCGCAGCCAAGTAAAATTATTGCACTTTATCGTGGTCAACAATTTGATCAAGCGCATTCTTTACTTTGAAAGCAGACTAGAAAAGGCAATGAAACCAAAACAACAATACAATTTTTGTTAGTTTTTTAAATTTGATCTGAACTTTTCTCTACATACTTGTACCTTGATTTTTTTCCCGAATGCCGGACCGTTCAGATTGCGGTTAGCAAAAAGGACGGCGGCAGAATGCATAATTTGGAATAATCCAAAAGTTGGAACATGGTTTTCGAAATAGAATAATTTCATGTGTTTTAATTTAAACGACGTGATTTTTGCACGAATGCTGTGAAATGTGTTGCGAATAAGCACGTTGATTTCTTTGTTGATTGCTTATAATGCTATCGGAAAGCAAACATGCCGCTTTCGTAAAGTTCGTGGTGGAACTCGGCTCGGGTATCCTCGTTTCAGACGAGCGTTATTTACGAACCAGCAGGTCTACAGTTACCAAGATTTGCGTGTGCTCTAAAAGTCAGTCCCGTAGGCTAACGGACACGAAAGAATCATACCTCCAGCGTGGCGTCTGTGACTTCGACGAAAAAGGCGTCACGGTTTTTTTTTGTGGTTAACGGCGTCGAGGCACATAATAAAAAAACATATACAAGACGTTTTAAAGTTCGCTTTACTTCCATGGTGACGTACGTGTTGCAATGGAATACACTGGACCCTTCAGAAGACTCATATCAGCTCATGAGTCGACGATCCTGCATGACTGATCTCGTGTCCATGTTTTCTGGTTTTGCAGCGGCATAGCCCCTTTTTTGTGTGATCTCGGTTACTTACTTAAAGGAGGAGGCTGGCGAGTTTTAAGTGTTCGATTCATTTCCTTTTATCGAAAGAACATGGTAAATAATCACCAATAAAATGCAGAACAAAGCGCGGAAATACACTTTAAATGTAAATATTAAATTTTATCTAAAAACCTAATTCAAAAAAACCACCGTAGTTTATAGTTATTTTTCAGGGTAAGAAAACACAGACAAAAACAGCCTAATATGTTGCTGAAAATATGCGCTCGAACGGCCTGTATAGTATACTTTGCAGTGCAAAAGAAAGGCACGCCTGTTTTACTGTTATGCACACTGCCTGCATATTTGTTTTTTACTGGTGGTTTTAGAAACGTACGGTCGTTTATTTAAATTAAATTTTTTTCCTAAATTAAATAATTTCTTTAAAGTGTGTTTCCGTGCTTGGTTATGCATGTTATTGATGGTTATTTGCCAAGTTTTTTCGAAAAAAGACAAGGAATCGAACACTAAAAACTCGTGAGCCGCACTTTAATGATAAGTGCATTTTACCAGAAATGCGGCTATATGATGAGAGGCGTACTTTGCGTCAACCAACTAAGTGAAAGTCCTTCGATCTTCGACATTTCGTTGCTTTAAAATGTTGGCAACTTATCAATCTCCTTATTGCAAGCAGTTGTTGGTGAAATGCCTCAAATAGACCATGTTTCTCTCAATCAAAAATTCCTTAAGCTAAATGCCCTTTTTGCGCCACCGAATAAAACAAGCAGATTTTTTTATCGGCTTAATGTTGACTCTCATTTAGAGTGACAGAGTTTACAGAAAAGACCCGACTGTGTATATGGCCATGATGCCCTTCTGGAAAGGCTGGTGCTACGAATACACGATTTCCGTAGAAATGATGAAAAACTCACAAATTTCGTTTTTTTCTTCATTTTGCAGCATTTTCCATTGTTTCACCGATGTAATAATGAGTAATCGTGCTGCAGGGAAATCAATTTCTTATTGGAGATTTGCTTCTTCGAAAGAAGAGTTAGTGATTTGTTTCAGAATCGTTTGCTGCTTTCGTCAACCGACCTGCTTTTATGAGTGATAGAAACTCAGCACTCGAGGCAGTAAAGGGAATGCAGTATTTTCTTGTTGATGTGGAGTGTGCGATGCAATCGGGAGGCTCAGGGGTTACTGCATTTTTTGAGTGTACTCTTCTAACAGGAGTTTTCACCATTTTGATTCTACCACAACGAAACCTTTATTTGCATATTTAATGAACAAGTTATGTATAGATCTTCGATTGCCTGTATATATCCAACAAAACCACCGTTCATTGAATTTTGGGGAAATTGCAATGTCCAATTTATTGCACTACTACTGGGGTTTCGGACTGGGAAATCAATATTGTTATAATCTAAACTTGAAAGTATTCTGTAGTTTATTACACGTCTACATCGAAGGAGGCTAGAACAATAACGAAAATAAAAACATAGTCCCTGAAGCAAAAAAAAACGAGCGTCTATTGAAAAAAAACCTTTTTAAACAGTAATTATGTTGCTTCCATGCATGCCAAAACCGTGCGCTTTCCTTCGAAGTATCAATTGCCAAATAGCGTGCCAATCTACCGTAATTTTTAATTAAGTTTGAATGCACCTTTGAAATTTGTCCGCATTATAGAAAATCCGAAATTCTATAAACAAAAAAGGGCAGGAGAAAATGGTCCCGTGGCTACCGCTAAAATTGCTGTAATTATTATCGTGTAGTTCCACAACATGGTTGTTTTTTCTATACTTGGAAGGAAAATCGGCCATACATGGAAACCCCATAACAAATTTCGACAATGGGGTTTCCAAGCATGCCAAAAACCGTCTTCCAATTGTCAATCAGCCACTTGTGTGCGGTCAAGCTACCGTATTTTTGTCGTCCTTGCCGTTCGCTCAGTTAGTCCCAAATCTTCTGAAAATAACGCATTTCCATTTCCAATTATTTATGTAATTCGAGTCGATTTTTGGTAGTCCATAAAGGTGTGTGTAGAAAATATGGGGTCAGAAATCTATTAGAAAAGTTGAGACAATACATACGAATATTGTCAGTGCATAAGTGGAAACTCGTGAGCCAATTTGGGGCATGTTGCTAAACATTGGTGAATCAGCAAGATCATACAATAGCGTTACAAAAGCGTGCTACCTCCAGCTGGAAGACGTTCTGGTTCGCTTTCTCGTTGGGGTCTAACTTTTCCCTCTGTTTTTTTTTATTGATACCGCATTAGGATTAGAATTCATTATATAACATGTCATTAGACACTTGCATAAATCTTAGGTAATATGCTGAAGTGGCTCGTTCTATTCACCATATTTTGCCTTGGATCATCGGCACCTCGATGCGTCGAAAACGATGACGATGTGACTGTGAGTAGATGATTTCGGCTTTCTGTTTCGAGCTCCAACGAAATAATTCTTGTAGAATTGTAACGTACCTCTACAAAACAGTACATTAGGTTTCTTAACACGAACTTGGACATGTGCGGAGCACAGGCCGTAGGCACAAACCGTAGCACAAACATGAACTTGTATCATTCTTGTGGAGGATAAAAACAAGATAATTTCCTACAGCTGTACCAAGGCCTTAAAGCGGTATTGTACCTTGTTTTGAGTTTTTTGCCTAATAGTAGTTTGAATAAAAACTAAAACAATGAAAAACATCAAAATAGCAGTAAATGGCCACGTCCGACGAAAAACTAACTCAAAGTTACCGATTTCTATGTAAAACCCAAATTTTGTGCCCTAGCCTGCCTTTTTTTGCTCTCAGGGCACTATGGTGATTTGAAATCAACAACAGATATTTTCGAGAGGTCGGGCGCGTAGAGTGTTAAACGTGCGAGACAGGTAGAGGGCGGTGAAAAGGAGGTACAATACTGCTTTAACACACTGATCGACGTACAAGGAAATAGTAATTGAACAGGCCTAACGTTGGATTTTGTAGGCCGAATTTCATCTGCGAGCGGTACCATGAAACAGTTAGTAACATTAGGCTTGTTCAATTACTAACACTTTCCTTGTACTATAAACTGCTTAAAATGAAGTACATGTAGTTGTCTGGACCAGAAAGAATCGAGGACGTGGTCCTACAACAGGTGGATGTCCTCTTAACCCGAAGCAATGTCTCAATTCAGACCAAAGAAAACATAATGGTCAGTTTTCAACCTTTAAGTTTCTTCCATAATTTCAGCAAGCATTCCATTCAAATGGAGTAAACGATTGTTTTTCTCTAGGAGATGCTTCGCGAACTTTCAATCGTTTCAAACGACGTGGAACTGAAAACTCTAATTATCGAAGGACTGCACCTTTGGCACGGAATGTGCTTTAATGACAAGGTTCGCTCACTGTATCTGTTTTGTTTTGTGTGAACTGTTTTATGTGAACAACTTTTTCATCTAATTGTAAAAATAATTTGTTTTAGTTATCGGTGCTGTTGGCTATTTTGCAATACGAGAAGTTCTACGCAATGTATATGGGCCCGGTAAACACAAGATTAAGACCATTTTTCGAAAGAAATAATTTCAAGCTAAGATACGACGGTTACAGTTACATCGTCCCTCATCTGAACCGTTCGCTTGCCCTTATGCAAGACGAAGTAAGTTGTCTTTCAATTTTTTGTCAGTCTCATGTTACCTGGATGATATTACATAGAAAAGGCAATAGAACAGTAGCGTAGAAGTAGCTATTAAAGCACATGTTTTTTATGCAAACAAGGTTTTTTATGTATAAAAATATTATGATGCCCAGCCCAACACAACATTATGTTTTATTTATTTGTTAAAATTCAAATTCTAACTTAACTTCGTGATTATACCGGTATAGTAGAAACAATACCATTCCTTTGCGATAACGGAAAATAAGCGCAAATAAACTATAACATTTTAACACCAAGGCTTACATAAAGTGGATGTTTTGTTAATTTACAATTGTATTTGGAACTATATAGTATGTAACAACTTGATTCATTCAGCTTGATTCACTTTATCGGCTGGCGCCAGAAACATACAGAGAAATCTTAACAACATGGAAGGGTTGGTAATTATTTAGATAAAAAACAGTCTTAAGCGAATATATTGTATTACTCGTACCTATAGTTTCTTCAACGTAAAGTGAACGATATTTTCTAATTCAGGAGGGTTTGCCGAATTCGCCGAGCTACCTGACTACATGACCGATAGAAATTTGGCACTACCCGCATTAAAGAAGATTCAGCCGCTTGTGCTTTCTGTAGAATGCATGATTGCATCGAATGATATTCACATTGTAAGCACATTTTATAAGTGTAACCGCCTAATTAGATATCGATATTGAGTGATTTTTGTGTAGGAAACACTTGCTCATTAAGAACAACGAAACATGCGATTCCACACATTCAACTTTCTTATGTATTTTTTTTGAATAAAGTTTGCCAATTCTCCCAATTCTCAATCGTTTGATGTCCCACAAACCAGTTTGAATGACACAAGAAACAGGCAGTGTGTCAATAAAAGTAATTATTTTTTTGGAAAATATTAAGAACCATTTTCCGTTTACCATAGAAGGGCTACACAAGGCACCAACCAAACGAACAGTAATACGGTTTTCGAATTTTGTCTACTTTTATGCGTATGCCCAATGTTAAATTATGAACACAAGTTTACAATACACATTTATGTCTTTCATGCCATCGGGCCGTACAGATCGCAGGTGAGCGAGGAAAAGTATCGGGCAGAATGCATACATAAATGAGTGTTTGTGCAAAAGATGACTCTCACAATTTAAGTCCATAATTATGTGTTTATATACCGTTGCGAAGTGTTGCACACCAGATATTCGAAAAGTTTGTTTCTAAACTCGAAACACAATTTATTTTACGACGATAGAGACGGTGGAGTGTAGACTAGTAGACGGACACGCGTGTAGACACTTCTGTAGATCTCCGCAGTAGATCCAATGGTGTAGAGCAGCAGCCGAGCCGAGACCTCATCAGGCTTGGCAGCAGGTCCTTAGCGTAGCAGTGTAGTCGCTCCTTTCTCTGTAGACTAATACTATGCGCGGCTCGCAACCTTTTATCATACTCTTCGTATGCTAATCACTTTCGAAACACTCCGAAATCGAGAATTCTAAAACGTTTACATAAATATACGTATGCCCAATGTTACATTGTGAATAATATGATGTGATACACATGTGCGTTGCGCAGGTAGATGGAAAATGGATATAGACAGAACAACATAGTTCATAGATTGTTTGCCTTTTCACTGCTCTTCTAGTAATTAGACTTATTACTGAACAATCGTGTTTTATATTTACAGTTCTTCCGCTTCACTGCGTTCTTGTTCCCAGCACCTCTAGGTGGGTGGCGTAAGTTCCATTTCCGTAAAATATGACAAATTACGTAATTCTTAATTGATATCCCGTATGGTATTTCACACAGAGAATAACCGAATATTACGACCTCATTATGCTAATATACTGTCTCTAGACCCTATAGTATTGTAAAACCAGTACAAAAGAAAAGGAAATGAATAAACTATCGAAAGACTCCACAGCCAGCTCTAAACCATATCTTTGGTCAGCAACAAAATAAACTAGTATAAATCAGTGCCAATAATTCTCTACCCAGGCCCCCAATGCGCGCACCATCCGGGAATAGTTTCCACTGTTTCTTTGATTGTTGAAAGTACCGGGTATCTAGGTCCCAAATACTTTCATTCTGTTGTCAAAATCGAAGCCTGAAGAGCTTTGATAATTTTCAAGAATGTGGGCCCCTGTCCCTACGATTCAGACATATTCAAGGAATATAGCGTTGATAGCTATAAGTACCCAACAATTTTGATAATTTCTGCGAATCATGTTCCCTAGGATTCAACATTTCAACAGTTTTTTTTTATAGTACTATACTAGTCCTATAAACTATAAGATCCAAACTATACAGCGTTATTGACCTATAGAGCGGTTATTGACCGTTCAATTTTCCTTTTCTCCATATTATTACACCGCGTCCTATTCAAAGACACAAAGGCTCTGCCAAGCCTTGTGAGGAGCACGCGCAGGAAAGGAGACATTGATTATTACAAACACAATCGAACGCGATTCCGCGCATTTTTCCGTACTCTCTGCATCTCTAAAAGAGGCTTCATCTCTAATAAGGAAGCCTATGTCAGTCCATTACTGAACACCCAGATTCATCCCGAGACAACGAAGAATTGAGGAGAGGTCTATGAAAAAGAGAGAGGCCTGACACCTTGGAAACAAACGTGCAGTGTTTTTTTCGCAAACTTTTAACGAGCGACGGACAGGGGGTCTCCAGAGGCTCACCGCTGAAATTTCGATACCTACTGAGAGAAATTCGACGGACGAGCAACGGCGATTGGATACTTAACGAACAGTCTTGTGGCTTAAGGTTCTGCCTTGTCCAAGTTGTTCAAACTCCTATAAGGCTTAAGGGAAACCTTGCCTTAGGGAGGAACTATGCCTGTTTACGAAGGTTTAAGAGAAATCTTACCGACGTACGCAAAATCCCTTGTGAGTTTAAGAGAAATCTTACTCCAAGTGGAGAACTTTGACGGTACACGTGAGGGTTTAAGAGCAATCTTGCCCCGTGTGCTAAATCCCTTGTGAGTTTAAGAGAGATCTTACTCGAAGTGGAGAACTTTGACTGTTTGCGAAGGTTTAAGAGAACTCCTACCGACGTAAACAAAATCCGTTGTGAGTTTAAGAATCGTTCTTACTCCAAGTGGAGAACTTTGACGGTGCACGTGAGGGTTTAAGAGCAATCTTGCCCGTGTAGTAGACAGAATTTACCCCAAATACTGAATTTCAATTCCTTCAAAAGTGTAGGAATTTATTCAATGAAAATTTTCATTAGCCATAAATGTATGCCTTACAAAAATTGTCAATAATTTGTTATTATCAATTTTGTTGTTATTTACATGTATTGTGTTATGTTCGGTTTACTTTATTGCAGATTCAGTGCCCATTGTTGTCACCTTTTCCATTTTGTTGTTGTTGATTGCTCATTATGGATTGTGCTGTTCATTTGTCTGGTGCTTATCCTTACCATTCGCAATTATTGCACCACGTTTCTTATTCTGCATTATTTACCTTTTGCATATTGATCATTGATGAAATATTCATATTTCTCTATTTATCTTTTTTTCTCTTTCAATCTCGGTAGTCAATTTCATCTTACCTCTTTTTTTTCTCTTCACATTACACAATACTCTCTTTCTTTTGCTTCTAGTTTAACTCTTATCTATCCTCAGGGCATAAGTTCCGTTACTCCCCCAATGCGCGCACCATCCAGGAATAGTTTCCGCCTTTTCGGGGCAGCAAATTCTGAGCGAAATACCCCCCCCCCCCAGAGCTACTTTGATTTGACGTTTCTTACATACTCGAAGCTTTAATTTGCTATCTTTTTTTTTTATCAAACTCTTTATTTGAAAAAAAAACAGCTTGAAGGGAATATAAAATGAAAAAGGAGAAACACACTCAGGCTCTTTTGTCTTCTCTGATGTGCTATTTTAGATATTAATTATTGCGCAGTGCTAGAAATTTCTTCATTGAATTTATACATAAATAATACTGTAATATCAATTGTTTTCTTTTGAAAGTGTTTTCTTTTAAGTGACAAAAACAAACAGCGAAGTCACATATCATACAAAATTTATTAACATCTGTATGAAGGCACAACAAAGACTGTGACAATATTGTACCGGTACACTAATGCAATTAACAACGGAAATTAACAAAAATAATCAGCATATGTACAGTGAACAGTTATACTATATTATAAATTGGAAAAGTCTTAAGCAGTGTATGTACAAAGTGATATAAGGCTTGACACACGAAAACAACTAAGCTAACTAAATATCGAGTAAAAATAAAACATTTCCTAATAATTTGTGCAAAGAATAATGCTGAAGTGGGCGTCTATACGTTTCCAAGGGTTTCATCTGCTAGGCAGTCAACCCTGTGAATCTTTAGGGCGATGATCGATGTAAATTGTTCCGTACAATTGTCGCACGGGTATTTCTTCTCTGCATCTGGTTCTTCTGCATGAGCCTTCTTCCTATGAAGCAGGTATTTTTTGTTGCTCGGGAAATACTTCTTGCACGTTTTGCAACGTGCGTTCCTATGGTCTCCTGAAATTGGAGAGACATGACATAAAAAAGGTTTCCCGTGAAACTGGGACAGCTAATTTTTTTTAGTAATCATTATAAAACAAACTGCATTGTAGTCTTAATAAAAAAAAAATGCTCACCGTGGAACTTCGTGTGTTCTTCCAATGACCCTCGAGTAGGAAAATATTTCTGGCAGTAGAGGCAGAATGGCCGCGTGGTGGCTGCGGGCAGAGGGGCGTCCTTATTTGGGTTAGCATTCCAGTCTTTAGAAGTTGACTGGGGCGTGGCGGGTGGGGAATCAGGGTCAATCATGGAAAAATGAAGCGTCTCCGAATCAAACACAGAAGTCAAATAACTGGGGGGAAGTTGACCGGTGGTTAAAAAATAATAGTGATCAAAGTCTAGGGTTGGATGACGACGTATGGAAAACATCTTGACGTAAATAATGACCAACGCACAGTCACGTGACGCGTATTTATGCAAGAAAGTTGTAGGCGTTACTTACACAAAGATCCACCCTACTGCTAAACCCATAGCTCTGGGCATTTTGAGCAGATGTGATTACCTAACTATTACTTATTTTGGTAGTTTTGGCCTGTTTTGCCAACAATCGTGCACAGCCTAGGTGTGAACTCCCGGGCGAGCCGGTTCCTACTGCCAGTGGCTAGAACTGATGAAAGCGTTACCGACACCGGTGCACCTGTTCGCTTGGCCGAATGCCATATTTGAGTGATAAACGAAATACGAAAATAAAGATTATGTATGTTATATTGAATATTTTCTTGGGTAAAAGAACAAAAGCTTTGGGACGATTTGTTTCAAATTTTTGTAAACATAAGGGAGAGCCACAGAAGGCAGATATGCAACGTTTGATATTAATGTGATAGATTAGTTACAAGGATCCTTTACTCAAGTAAAACTATCAGATCCACATAACACTATTGTATATTCGCAAAC
>JAANDG010000997.1:0-29067 GCA_036852015.1 Pelodera strongyloides | reverse complement strand
ATTGTGGTCCATCCATGGCTAAATGTATGAATAGAACACTTCCCGAACAGGCAACTCCCTTGTATATCACTTTGTTTTGTAATGTACAATCTTTTAGGGCAGCTCCTTAAACAAATGGCTTTTCATAAGCGTTAAGTGTTCGAGAAACACAACGATCCATTTGATCTGCATAGTTAATAATTATCTTACGTGTATTAATCGAATTTCTAAAGCGGAAAACTACATCTCCTTATGGGCTATGGGCCAATCAGCAACTTTAACAATAAACTAATACAGTGCAAGAGTAAGCGTAGCACCACCACCTCAGAAATCTTTAGGATTCCTTACCTTCTCAGCGTCATCAGACAAATGCACAAGTCGTTCAATGGCTTGACGAGCAGACTGAAAACATTTTTTTTTAAGTTACTCGTTATTCCTCGATCCCGAGAATGCAACTCCAAAGCAAAAAAAACAAACCTAATGGACCCCTGGAATCCCAATACTTTAGCTAATGGCGTTTATCAACTAATTTACTTAAGTAGAGAAGCCTCAAACCCCTGAAACTGTATTTTCACCCTTGAATAAAGATGCACGCTCCGGAAGCGTAAAATACTTATTATTATTTATTATAAACACGTGAGTAAAGACGGCACAAACGGAACAAACATAGTATAACACAATCCCGTTCAATACCGGCGCTAGTGATAAGGCTAGCAATATCATCCAAACTAAAACGAATTATCATACCGTATTAAATGGGTTGATCGTCAGTGCTCTATGCAAACGTGAAAACGCATTGAGCGTGTCTCCTTGGCTCGCATAACACATTCCCAGTCCAATTAGCGTCTGTTCGTGATTCTTATTCAGCACGAGAGCGCATCTAAAAAAAAGGTTATATTCTCGCCTACAACTGGTGACAACTATATATGAACCTGAACTAAATAGTGCATGATCGAAACATGCTGCATTGCATGGATGGTAAACCAACGCGTCACGTACGAGATAACTGGCATACTGAGTTATGGGGTTTGCAAGTATGCCAAAAACCGCGAGTTTTCCTTGCAAGTATCAATTCGCAAAATCGTGAGCAATTTACCGTAATCTTGGCACATCCGCACTATAGAAAATCCGCTATCTAAGCGGGGAGAGACATTTTTTTTGTTGAACAAATGGTCCCGTGGCCATAGGTTGTAAAAACTGCCTGTAGATATTATCGTGTAGTGCCAAGATACGGTAAATTTTTCGATGCTTGCAAGGGGCATACTTGCAAACCCCATTAACCACTGCGCTACCGTAACCTCTGACATTACTGGTATTGCATGCGTTTTAACCAAAGCGCCCACATAGGCTCATCCATGACAGACTTACAGTTATGAAAACTAAGTAAATGGGCTTCTTATTGTTAGTAGAACAGGCTAACCACCATATTAATGAAAACCAATATGTCAACAATAATAATGAAATACAAGGTACTGCGCGTTGACATAAAAGAAAAAGTTAAGAAAACTCACTCATAAAGTAAAATCGCCTTCGTAAATTCCATCAAACGTCGGTGTGTATGTGCCAAATTGACAAGAAGTGGTTCCCAGAAACGGTCCATTTGCATGCTAAACAACCGACTCAAGTTGTATGTTGTAATAATTAATAACCGATCATGCTCATGAATGTGTAAAAACAATATCGATGACGATGACGTACAGTTGACAAAGTTACAGCACCAGCAGTAAGTATGTTACATGTAATTAATAATTCTTCGCCAAATGGAAACAAAACAAAATCCTCCACACAAAACTGCGCTTGTTTTGGGATAAGCTCAACTTACATCTGATCTCTAAGATACCGTCCATTCTTCTCAACAGCATCTGGATGAGCTGCACGGAGCGCACGTAAGAAGGTCGCTAAGGCTACTGAAAAATAATAAATTTAGCATGATACATTTCAAAATACAAACTCCCGGAATATAGACGTACGCAATCGATTCAATCTAGGACAACCTACCACAACTCATACAGTCAGGCGAACTGATAAAACAATAAATAATGTGGTACAAAAGCCCACAGGCAGTCGCATCCCAACAAAAACACAAACCAACAAGAAGCAGTGTAAAATAAAAAATAACTCACGTGTAAATTGCTTATGTGCATAATGAACACAACCCCTCTCATGTTCCTTGTACGCATTCATTCGTGCGCTGTCAGCACCAGTGTGCAGAGGATCCTACGACATCGAATGTTATTCTCATTTATAAAAAAGATTTATTTACGGCACATCTAGTCATTATTACTTCAAGAGATTCTTTGATAACAATCACTCAAATGACACATAAAACTAATCATAGCTACACATTTGCATCTCACATCATCGCCACATACTAGTTAGTCTACTGATCTCACTCGCGGTATTAGCATTATGTAGGATAAACAGACATCCACTCTGTAGAGACTTGCCTATGAAGTAACAATTAGCAATCCCAACGGTAAATTACGACAAAATAACAAACCCTCATAAAGTCCATGGCTAACTTGATATTGTTTGATCGGCAGTGTTCCATACCAAGGAAAATACACACGTCGGGCTGACGATCGAGTAGCCGAAGAGCCTACATGGGTAAACTGGTTGGTATCTTTTAATGAAAATGCACATCGAAGTAAAATCAAAGACTCGAAAAGTTCACTGTTCTCGATAAGCCCGCGCACATTACCCCTATTACCATTGAGCCTACATCTGACACGAAGCCTGAGCATTCTACACATATTCTACACATAAAAGATCCAGCCGTCTGTCAAAGTCCAAGCCCGTCACAAGAGTACAAATCAAAGGCAATAATAAATAGCAAAAGAGTAAAAGAAAATGGACGATAACCGTGATAAAATACCTTCAGATAGTAATTTAGAGCCTGTTCGTGCTCGTTATCTGCCGAGAGAATATGTCCTAGTGCAACCAAGCCCTCTCCAAAAGAACGGTTCATCAAGGTCGCTTTATCTAAATGCAAATGTTTGTCTTCGTTCCAAAGGTACATAACGACATCATCAGCCAAGTTCAACAAACCAATCTATACAAGGGTTACAAGAACATAGTTAAAGCGAAATACTGGCCAGTTTTTGAAACGCATCGGGTACACCAGCGTTCTCACGCAGCATGCAAATGAGCAAAAATTAGAATAAAAAATCGAGTAAATTAGCATAAATACGTAAGAACTGAGTTTCAAAAACTGGCAGGTATTTCGCTTTGAGCAATGTAAGTGATTACATATCTTACTTTACATGTCTTCACAACCACGCTCAAACATGAATGTATATAAATATATATCGCGTTTGGCTTTTCGAATGATTTGTACATTTCACTTCCCGTGAGTTATTGCAAACAATGGAATGGGTACCGTGGCCGTATGCGCGGACAGCGGGAACCTCCCTGGGTGGGAGTATTTGTCTATGTGTGTCTCTGATTCGTGTGATCCCTAGCTTTCTCTCACCTCCCACTGGGAGCTTCCCGGCGTGTCCGTGCATGGGACCACTGGATGCAAGCGCACGTAGCAGGTAGCATCCCCTACAATCGTGCCTAACCTTACGAACATTTCGAAAAAAAACTGACTCATAAAATTCTTTGCCGCTCCATTATTACCAATTGAAAAGTAGTACATTCCGACGGCATACCATGTAAACTAAAGTACAAATATAAACAAAACAAAACTAATGTTAAGGTAACAGTAACATCATCAGAAGCAGCCTAGTATAAATCACAGAGCTAATAAATCGTAAACTCACTTCTACCTTTAGTGCCACACAGCAAACTAATAACTAAATGTTTCAAAAACTATTTATATTCTCAAACAAACGAAGTCCTTGTTTCTTTGTTTCCCTGATCTGAGCGCTGAGCGGTATCGTACGTGGTTTGCGAAACACACGTAATGACGCATTGTAAGTGTCCTTGCGGAGCATACTGACGTGCAAAATTTGCACATTATACACGGGAATGCGGTTAAAAAGAATATGTTCCGAAACCACACACCATACCGCATTGAAAATAAAATAATACTATAATATATAAATCAAACTACCTCATCCATTGGATTCCTATCAACCAATTGATGTGCGAGTAGAAACAGATTCTGACTATCCTCTAGTTGAAAAGCACATCCAATGTGAAGAAGGAGAGCTGGCTGAAAATTGGTAAATATAAGCCAGGATATAAATCCATGCGTAAAATTACGCATCAACCATCTCCGGATTGGCTTTGACCATCTCCGGAGGCAAATGCAAATATATAGATTTGGGTGAAACGTATCGGTGGTATTTTACGGTTCGACTCTCAACTAAGCGACCATCTCCGAAATTACGTATGGAAATTATACCCTGATATAAGCACTCGGTCAAAAACTGAATAAACTAGCCAGTTATATAAATAAATAAATAAAACTAAAGACATTGCATCGAGCCGGCTAAACACGAACGAGGGTCAAATAATCAGGCTAAATCCAACCGGGTCTACTGGTCTACACACACAAAATATATAAGCACTACCGTAACCTCAAATACAATTGTGTACAATCTAACTGGTGACTTTTTTTATACTTCACTTAATCATACACGCCGGTCAATACAGTGAAGTATACATGAACAAAGTTCAATTATGGAAACATACCCGATAATTGCCATACTCCCTCATTATGATTTTGGTATACTCATAAGCCGCTCGAATATTATTCCTCTGATATTGTGTTTGTGCATGTGTTAACAGAGAACGTGGATCGTTGCATGGACTCGAAAACGTTCGTCGATCCACCTAAATGAAAGGAATGACTATGAGTAACAATATTTAGTACATGGTCAATACATGCATTGGTACCACCTACGGTAGAGAGCGAGGTAGCATACTCCTTTAACAACTGGGCATGTTCTACGTTTATATATGCAAATAACGAGTGTAGTTAGGCCGCGAGACATTCAGCACATCAAATTTAAGCAATAGGCAAAGACCAAAGGTAAGCTAAATAGGTGCAAACAATAAACGAACTTACAAATTTATCCCACTGTGATTGTCGGCGTTTTCCTTCGGGGAAATTAAACCTCGTGATCAATTCTTCCGCTTCCATATTCGTTTTATCTCTGAAAATTAAAGGCCTTTGTCCAGTCCACTAATATCAGCATTTCCTAACAACTAGCAAAAAAAAACGTCCTCAACCAAGTCCTTAACAGCCTTCGATACGAATCCAGTAAAAACCCAAAAGACAAAAAAGACCAACCGTAACCACGCACTCCACATAAACCTCGCTGCGGCAGTCGTGTTTTCGGTTGCGATATAAGTTTTCGCGAGAATGTGTAGAAAAGCTGCGAGAAGCTGAAAAAAACCTATCAGAACCGAAACCGACGTGAAGCACTTTTATAGCAAACACAAACAACGGAAGATGTACCACAGCGTACTGCAAAAGTTTAGCTAGTCGACTTATCAGACAACTAGGAAACATACGGATTTACAAAACACTAATTACCTTTGCCTTACCTTGACTAACATAGCCTTCCCTAAGGTAGAAAATTACATACATACACAAAACTAACCTTCATTTCTTCAACTTTCTCGTCCAACATTTCCTTTTCTTCAGGGGTAGGCAGCTCACTAAATAAGTAAGACTGATTAGCTACAAGGTTGACGAATGTAAGTAAAATGCCAAACAAACTTCTTTCTCTTCCCCGCTTCCTCGTACATTACACTATCTGGCTTGAAAATGTTCTTAATCGTAAGGTTGCGATAGGCAGAACGCCAAAATCCAAAGTCTATCCATCGGTGTACGTGTACATAAGCATACGCGACAGGTAACAATAAACGTTTCAATAAAATGCAATGACTTACATATCAGTCAAGAGGGTTGGTGGTATAGACGGTTGTCTCAGCGGAAGCGGCGAATCTTGCTCAAAATTCAGGTCGGGCGATTCAAGATCCACCTATAATTTCAGTGTTTGTTTCACATTCACATTCACAACACATCCTTCAGTCGATCCATATGAAAACGCGGTAATTAGGTCAAATCTACTTCTTACGGTATACTATTTCTTGCTGTGCAGACAAAAGACTGAAGCCTAGAAAACTCAACAATACCCTAAGAAAAGATCGGTACATTACTGTCACGCTGCAACTACTACCTACTAGTCCTAATCCTAATCCTGGTGCGAAATCGACCAGTCATATTTCATATTACCAATATCGGAACGAATCTTAGTCTTACAAAAATTATTCCCATTTCACTCACCAAATGCGCCACTTCCGCGGCAATAACTGCATGATAGTGCTTCATATGATAGAGAGCCGAAACGTAGAAATATGCAAAATAGAGATGGACAAGGTAGACGTGACGACGCTCCAGGAAACTCAGTAACCGATCCCACTCACGACAACGGGCTAGATTCTGAAGTTGAAAACGTAATGATTAAATCCATTAAAGCATTAAAGCTAGGAATTGGAGCTCACTAGCCCACAGACGTAGTGATCGGAGATATGCCAAAAAATGACATACGGTACACAGACACTGGATCCTAATGTAAAATATGTATCTTATTAGAAATGTGAATTAAATGGTATGGTTATAGCTCCATTTACCTATGGACCTAAACCTTTGATAGCCCGTCACGAGTCTTCCCCAAGTAAGCCTAAGCCACCCAAACAAGAAAAATTCAGAATTCAGAGGTGACCAGGTATCCTAATGTAACTACCAAAGAATACCGACCTTGACGTATTCAGCCATGGCTGCATACAGATTCTCCCCGGAGTCCTTCTTCACAGAATAATCGAGATCGATCCAATAAAGTGCACATTCAACCTCACCGATTGAAAGATATCGGTCAACAAGCCCACTGATATTGGCCATATGGTCCTCACTGAAGAAAAATGTGGCTCATTTGTATTCACATTCGCCTTTGTTAACTTCAGTGAAAAGAGATGGAAAGTAGGAGAAACGTCAAATATAACTTAACCATCTACACGGTTAATTTTGAACAGTTGCTTTGCTGTATTTCTATTCTAGATCCTAGGTACATATATACCACTGGTATTGGTATCAGTAAATGCCTCTATGAAACCGTGCAATATGAATGAAAGGTGGTACGGAAGGGGAGCGGGGGGGGGGCACATTCTGTTTAAATATACAATGAATACATACGGTGAAGATGAGTCGACGTCGGTTTTCACTGCATTCTTCCAAAGTCCCTCGGGTCGTCGGAGTTTCAAAACGGGAAGCGGTGCCTCAGGAGGCTAAAAAGGCACGCTTTCAGAATCAAGACAAATAATGAAGTCCCAAGAGTTCCAGTCTCATTGCCGTCTTAGTCTTATGATGTGTAATTATAAGTTCTAGCGTCTCCTGTTAAGCAACACACTTTAGTGGTGAAGGGCACATGTTTAGCATGTCTGGATCCATAGCGACACCGATTTCGACAGAAAACGAAAGTCAGAAATCAAACAAACCGATATCCGATTCAGGTCGACCCTCATGTAGAGTGGGCATTCGGAATGATGGAGGGTTTGGGAATTCTTCACTGGACACGAACATATGACAGGTTCTGGAGCGCACCTTCTACCCGACGGAGTGCTCGCGATACCACGACGCACGTTCACACGCCGAACCATAGAGCTTTACCTATAATACACTTTATTGGTGGAAAGCTGAGGTAAACAATATACAAACATACTCGTAACGCAACAGTAATGGCAACATAAAGCATAAATTAATACATGGTGGGGGTAATACACCGGGGAGTTGAGCGAGATCTTCTTTCAGGAGATGTGATAGCGAAATGAGGTGTTGGGGATTCCGATTCTTGGAGCTGCCGTCGTTCTGCGAACATCCGTTCAAGTCTTTTCTTGGTCCGTGGCGTGACGTTTTCAAGGTTTGTCAATGAGAGGGGACGTGGAGTGGCTGGCACGGCTTCAGGAGCAGTTACAGGTTGTCTAGTCGGATCGATCGCCTCCACAGCTTGTCCTATAGCAGCGCCAACTTGGCTGATTAGTCCTGGGCCAGGCGCCCGTTCGATACGAAATCCGAAGAAACTGACACTGTGAGGGAAGATACCGAACATGAATATAATGATGAAGCCCAGAGCCACGGCAATAGTGATTAGCAACTGAAGTTGGAGAGGTAGTCCGGCGTATAGGTTAACGGTGGCCCGATTAAGACGAGTGGCAAAGTGTTCCATCATGGAGAATAGGCCATTTCCGACCACATCAAAGAGCACGTCGATGGGGCTGATCTCGAAAATAACAGACACAGTTTGTGCTTCAATGAACTTAAGACAGTCGGACTTCTTCTGAATAGTCACCAGTCCTGTTATGTATCCCACAGAGCGTTCCAAAAGTCCCTGTGGGCGACAGGCATCGTTGTCTTTAAAAGACATCTCCATACGAGCAGCCATACGCTCCTGATACATTCGATTGTAGGAAGTGAACAGTGAGATTACGAATATAGAAAACAGCAGGAGGCGGATGATATTCACCTTTGGAACCAGCTTCACCAATACGTAGATAATTGTGAGAATCGCCTGAACAGTAACGAGAGGCATGACCCAGGGTTCAACAGACAGGAAGAACATCTGGAGTCGTGAAGGGCTATCAAGGCCGTAGTCGACAATTTCCAACATGTTGGCCAGTGACGTGCGAACCTTCTCTCTCAGAGCAGGATCGGAATGCTCGGAAGACAGAAAGGTCTCGATTAAAGCGACATCATAATCAGACAAACGGGCAGATACGCGCCTATAGAATCCTGCATTCTGGGCAGAATCGACGTGCAGCTGTCTGAATAGGCTTCGAATTACAAGTTTCAATGTAGAATCAGACGGATCTGATGAGCAGGTCGGTTCTAGAGAAGTATGTAGCTGAGCCGTAGGCAAGTGAGCGAGTGGGTCGTTGGGATCCACCCAGTCTGAATGCTCGGATTCACCTTCAGGAAAGTCATCGGAAGGAGAATCGAGGCTTTCAGCAAAAACATAGACCGAACATAGAAGAAAGAGAATGCATCCTCGACGAAGCATACACTGCAAACAAATAGAATTGGTAAATCTGAATTCAAATGCGCATATTCAAGGTAAATTACTGCGAATCAGCGGAGTGTCATAGCAAAATCAGCGTCACGAGATACATAAAATAAAAAATAAGAAAAGTAACTGGTGGGCGCATGTAAAAAAAATCGCAATATAATAAAAAGAGTTTATTGTGCAGATTTACTGTATTATTTGAAATTAACGTGTCGTGTTGTACAGTATAATACAGTAAACTGCACATTTTCCACAAATTTTCGTGTGGATGGAGGCCGACCGGACGCCGAACATTGCAACGCCGTGTTTTGTATTACTTTATTCGTACTACTTCATAATAACCTGCTAATGAAACGATTCCTGCTTTTGATAGCAGTGTTATATCGGGTATCATGTGTAAAAGTGGATGATTCCGTCCAATTCATTCTGAAATTTGAGCCGGAAAAGACCGGAGATGATCCCAATGACCTTCTCAGGGTTTGTTTCTTTTCTGTTGAACATTAAAAGACACGTATGTGTTTACTTGACTCCGCCTACTGAGTTCCATATATCCATTACTTAAGCTTGCTGATACTTTACTTAGTTTTGATCTAGGTCCCCAAAGACAAAGAGGAGACGTCTCAACAAATAGTGACCGTTTCAACTAGAAACAGCGAATCGTTTGTCTGCCACATTCCGAGTTATGAGAAGAAGGTATGTTTCCAAAATTTTAACTTGATGGTTGTGTTGTGCAACAGTCAGTAGAACGCATTCGTTCCTGGTTATAATCTTAATAGATCTCGATCGGCCAACATAACCGTCTTTCACTGTCATATTTTAGGATGATTCCGCTCGAATTTCTTCATATACGGGTCCTTCCCCAGCCGAACTACTTAAGCCGATATATGGCGGAAAAATCTGTTCCTATCGTCTTGAAACTTATTGGTCGTATGAGCTTTGCCATGGACGGTTAGTTTTCGGCTTTCTATGTCTCTTGTGTAGTTCTTTATGTTGACATCTAAAGGCACAATGTATTTAGGTCTTTTGTATCCTATGCTATATGCGTGCGTGCGATATATTATTTGAAGTTGTAAAAACGGGTACCATTTTGCTCAATTGAGCCTTTTTCTAGGTACCTGGTGCAGTATCACGAGGAGAAGGAACTGAAAAATACCATACGCACCGAATACTATCTTGGAAACTATCAGCCTGACTATGCAAGCTTGGTAAGCTTGCTGTCGATGTCTATAAATACCCGCCTTCTGTCTCTTGGGAAGATAATAGGCATTCTAGCATCCGCTAATTGCTGTTGTTGATATAACCATTGCTTTACTGCCAGAGCAGAAATAGTGCCTGATAATGATTGTTAAACGTGTGTGTGCAATTTCAGGGTGGTCACGGCTTTGATCAACTAAATCCTCCCAAGAAGAGGATCGACGGGGATCTCCTATCTTATTATCCCGTTGTCTATAAACAGGTACGTGAGTTGATTGTGGAAGTGGATACGTTCGTATTTTTCACTGATGGGACTGAAACTGTACGTAAAAATACACACAAATTACCTCCGGACCCGGACTGGCACCGTCGGGCACGGGCACCGTCCATCCGACACTAGTATACGTGATTTGATTGGTAGATTGTTCTGTAATGATATGTACATGGAGTAGTAGGAACTAGGAACTGTTGTCAAGCACGATCGTCTAGGGGTCGGGGATATGTATGCTTCGATGTGTATACCAACAAACTAGTATAAATTAATTCTGCGTTCGTTTCCGTGGCTCCCAGTCTGCTTCCACTAAAACGCTCTCATTATTCCGTTTAGGGCACTGCTTGCGATATCACTGGAAAGCCACGTGTAACAAATGTTCTCTATATTTGTGACCCAGTAAGTTTGTTTGTGATTTTCATGTTTGAGATGTGGTAGTGATAATTACGTATTATTCTCATCTCTGTAGCTGTGCTCAGTGTTCGATATGCCGGATTGACTCTATTTTCCTGTTTTAGTAACTTGTAACAATTTACTGTCGGTTTTGCTGTCCATCGATATGGGGTTTTTAACCTAGTGAGTAACTGACTGTCAGAACGACGAGGTATCACAAGGATGTGATAGTACGATTATGTGGGGTGATTACCCATACTCTCGTTGTCTCGATCTAATTTGTGCCCCGGGAATCTAATGCAAATTTTGTAGTTATATGACCGTATTTGAGGACGGTCGTGAGCAGATCCACTCACTGATGGAAACCTCGTCGTGTGTTTATGAGGCGATTGTGTTGACTGATAAACTCTGTTCTCATCCCGCCTTCCCTCCACCGCAGAGGAAACATTTCGACGTTGTTTGCTATGATAAGGTAAGTAAGATTCCTAGGAAGTCGCTTGCCAAACACCTCCGGATTGGCGCAGATCATCTAAGAGATAGATGCTATTGCACATTTGTGTATTTTTGTCAGACGTAGCATTATGTTTCAACAACTCCATTTATGCCTTCTTTTCTGTTGAGAGCGTTGTTCCATTCTTCCCCCGTATTTATACTTTTTCCTAAAATGATCCGTCTGAATCATGAAAAGTGACGAGAATTCTTTAGAATGGTCGTCGTGATCCAACCCCTCTAGCGTTGCAGTCGCTCAACAAGGCGCACGATAATACCTTCAAGCAGGTATTCATTTTTACTATGTTAAAATGACGAAGAGTGTATATTTTATATCCTTGGTAATTATGTCTTTTCTAAATTTCTAACTAATTGGCACGCGCTTTGATGAGGCTTTGAATCCAGTAGAATCTTTGCTTTTTTGATTTAGAAATACACATTAGTACACATGTAGGATGTTCATTTGAGTCATAGAAAGAGCGCAGTAAACACCAAGAGATGATGAAGTAATTCAACAGAGTAGTTGTGTAGTGGAATAATTAACACTTTAATCACATGCGAGTAATGGGGTTTCCATGTATGCCAAAAACAACTGTGCGCTCCCTTCCAAGTATCGAAAAATTTACCGTATTTTCCCCTGAATTGAATGTTTGACATGAGAAATTAATACATGTGTCTCGCGAAGTCGTAAAATACGGTAAATTTGTCCGGATACTTGGAAACCCCATAAACTTGAAAGCAGTGCGGAAGCCTTAAAGGGAATATGTATGCCCTTTTTGAAGTTGTTGTATTAATAGAATGTGTGTTCCTCATTAAGGAAACGACAACAAAAATTGTTAAAGGGGATATGTATGCCCTTTTTGAAGTTAAGCTGTATTAATAGAATGTGTGTTCCTCATTAAGGAAACAACAACAAAAGTTGTCTACAATTACCCACTTGAAAGAAAATGAATTGCAAAGTTCGCCTTTTCCATAGTAAACGCGTTAATCAGACTCGTGGCATAAATTTGGGTCTGATGGAGCAAAAATTTAGCATATGTGTGCATACATCGGCATATAGCATGGAACAGCGACATATTTGCATGCAAATCAGAATATTCGAATTTACATATTCAGTCGCCTACTTAAATTCATGTCTGGTGTGGAAACTCCAGTTTAGCAGTTGTTTTGCGCATTTTGAGTGCCTACATATTCCCTTTAAAAGTTTCCCATTTAAAAGAAAATGGTTTTCAAAGTTCACCTTTTCCATAGTAAACGCGTTTACTGACACCCTGGCTTACACGGCAGTTCTGATGTAGCAAATTTCAACTTTGCATGCGAATATCGGCAAATAGCAATATTCAATATGCAGGGCATGCAAATTCGAATTTACGTATTCAGTCGCCTACTTAAATTCATGTCTGGTGTGTAAACACCAGTTTCGCAGTTGTTTTGCACATTGTGAGTGCCTACATATTCCTTTAAAGCACAATTTCCTTCTTACTTCTTTAGGAGTATGCCGCTATCGAAGAGCCGCCGGTGGAAAAGAAACTGAGCACCCGCGAGGAGGAGATGGCCAAGCGCCTGGACAACTTCTTCGATCAGATGGACATGCGAAAGCTGGAACATTACGGGAAATGGAATACTGGAAGTGGATCTGACGAGAAGCCTTTCATTTCGATTGAAGAGCAATACAAGTACGTTTTTTTGCCGTGTTAGTTTCTTCGACTTCAGGAGGCTTGTGAATCCCGGATCTGGATATAGTGGTGTAACTTTACCTTTTTCCCGCAGGAGCCCGTGTTGACTATCTAACTAGTCATGAGAATCCTAGGTCTAGTATACATTCCGTTTTTGTATGCTGCGAACGGTGGGTGCTCTAATGTGCGTTATTTAAAGGAGTGTTGACCTAGTGGCGGCAGTACTTCTGTTCTCGTATTGTAATTTTGTTGAAACATTTCATTTTCACCCTTTTCCTTTTCACCTATATCTGTCTCATTCTATTGGTGTTTATATTATTTATTATTATTATTATTATTATTATTATTATTATTATTATTATTATTATTATTATTCAAATTGCAGACAAGATCCTCCTCCCGACGGTGATATGGTGATTGGAGTGCATCCTATCAGCAAACTTCTCACGGGCAAGGAATGTCTGCAAGCCGGCGAAGGCTGGTGGAAATACGAGTTCTGCTATGGAGCATCGGTATTTTAGTTTAAGACATATAAGGCATACGAGTCTATTCTTTTTGCTTGTGCTCCCTTTCGTTCGCTTAGCGGAATATAATTTCCTTTGTACCTTTCTCTTTTTCGTCACCACGAAGAGTAGGACTAGTACCGTTCGACTTGATCTCGTTTTCAATGAAACTATGGCTCGAAGCAGTGTTATTGTAAGCGGTTGTAACTGTGCACCGTGGACTGCAGAGTGCTATATAAGTCACAAAATCACTTTTCTTATTTATGATCTATGACGTACTTAATATGCTATATAAGTCACAAAATCACTTTTCTTATTTATGATCTATGACGTACTTAATATAGCTTAAAGCGAAATACCGGTTTTTGAAACGCATCATGGACAACTGCATTTTTATGTATTTAGGCTAATTTGCTCGATTTTGTAGCATAATTTAGTGTCATTTGGCATAGGCTGCATAAGAATGCTGGTGTACTCGACGTGTTGCAAAAACCGACCGGTATTTCGCTTTAACCCTGATTTGTGTACTCGTTACATTCGGACTAAGTGGATACTTCTTTGCAGGTCACACAATTCCATGTTGGAGAAAACGGAGAGCGTACTGAAGTGTTGCTGGGCGTTTTTGACGAAGCCATCCATAAGGCATTTATTGAGCAGAACGACAACAAGAAGCCGATTATTGTAAGTGAATATTTCATGTTGTGTGAAACTGAAATAGTTTTGGTGAATAAGGAATGAATTAAATGTGAAGCGCATATAAAAGGAGAGAATGGGTGCATCCTGTAGATTGATTTACCATGGCTTATGGCTCAGCTCACTGGAGTTTGTTTTAAGACTATTTTTGGTGCCCGAAATGGAAATTAACACTTGAAGTCCTTTGATTTCGCGTACTTGTAATCCTGAAACGAAGCTACGTATTGGTGCTGGAATCTGTTTGTGTTCTTATTCATTTTTTTTAGCAAAATGGAAAAGTGCAGCAAATTACTCAAGTGTACGTGAAAGGCGACATGTGCCAGGAAACGAGAGCGCATAGGTGGGATTTTTATAGAAATTACAAATATCTTCCTATGATTGTGTTCCTGTAGTGGTTGTGAATTGAAATAAAATTACGCACAACGGAAAATATGTCTATCGTTTAAGTCGCTCAATGTTATAGCATAATGTTTCATGGCATTGGCATAGTTAATCTCAGTAATGTTGTGCGTTGGTTGGTGTAATGAAATATATGTAGTGTGTGTTTGCTGGCAATCGAGATTGAATATGTAGTATTCAGATCTGGTAGCAGTAAGTTAGTGAATGCTGGTTCATAGCATTGAGAATTATGAAAGTAAAACCGATGAAAATAAATGTGATTTTGAGAATGTGAGATTTAGGTCAGTGGAAGTGAAAATGAGATGTCGTTTGGTGAACAACAGTAAGACGGCTGTTTCGATAACTGTGGAGGTTTGTTGTTAACTTTGTACTACCACTACCACTGGGGTTTCTCTTTCTAGCTCCGAAACGATCCACCTATAGATTGACCATATCGTCTACCACTTCTAATGGCGTCTGGGGATGTTGCCTGTATCAGTTTTACAGTTTGCTGCGCTTTATAGCGGTATGCGGTATAACCGCGGATTTTGAAACGTAATTTGGATGCTTTATTCTCATTCTAGTATAAGCAACAACTATGCGATACTTTTAGTCTAATTATATTCATTTACCAGCATATAGGAAAAAAAGCAACATGCAAAAACCGACCGTTATATAAGTTTAACTCATGTTAGTAAGTGCTAAGGTTTGCACTTGTGTTATTTTCAGGAGCCTTCGGTGTGCCGCTACGTGATGACTGTTGAAAGTGACCGGCTTTGTTCCATCTTTGAATATGCGGATGAATACGGACTGATTGATAGCAGCAGATTGTAAAGTGCAGTTTTTTTCTGGTGGGTGGATCTACCCACGAGGTTAGTTCTACTTTTGAAGGCTCATACAAGATATAAGGGTTTGATACGTTTGATTGAGTAATTATGATTGGTTCATAGGGTATGTAATTTATTGTGATTGGTACCTAAACCTAATTGTAAGTACATTGGATTCCTCTAACTCTAACAATAATACTTGTACTTGATTTACTTGGTTCTTGTGTTGGGATTGTAGAATTACAATGACTTCCGGAGCTGTAGTATTGGAATTCTCGTTTAGCCTGCCCCTCCATTACATAGTGCCTTTTTGGATTTTGGGACTGCATTATTGATAAAAAAACTTACGCGTGTGCTAATTGCCCATAGAGATTTTGCTGCAGTTACGATATTCGTAGCCGGGGTAATCTGATTTTTGTCTCATTGTTCTATGCAAAGTGTTTTTTACTTCGATTCACTGGTATATCTGTGATATTTTTTCTTATTTATTCCTAATTTGTATGTGAGAATTGTCTGGGGAAAGCTCATTAGTAGTTTATTGCCAAACAAACAGATACCATATTCACCACTCAATTCCCGATGGGGAATTCCCCGTCTTTTTCTCCGCGTCTCTCACATTAGAATGCTATTTTCTGTCCCCAGGGACTATTTCCCCGATGGAATAGGAGTGGTGAATGATGGCCTCAGGATTGGGGTATTCGGTATTTGTATGTAGGTCCTGGGCCTTAGTAACTTATGGAACCGACCTACAGTAATCTATAAAATTTTTGGAGGTCAATACGTTTTCGATTCATGAATGTGTGTGATTCGTTTATATTATAGCGGTACTGCAGGTCATGACCGCCAGATGTTCTTGCCGCTTATTTACTTTAGGTTTCGTTTCACTGACTTACTGCAGCGTTAGTGAAATTGTCTAAATCTTATTGTTTCGGGTTTTTGGTGTCAATAACTAATAAAATGTTTGTTTTTTGTTATGAAGGCTTCGTATGAATTATGGATTCGATGGCGTTAATTGCGCATTTTTATTTTATTATTTCGGACTGGGAATTAATTTTGTAGTTGTAAACTTTTTTTTCTTGTCTTCATATGTTAGTATTTCCTTTGTTAACTTTTAATCGTTGCTGAACTTTCATTCATTGTTCTTTCCAAAATATAATAATTAAATTGCAGATAACAATAACAATGGTCGACGTTCAAAAGGAGCTGAAAATCAAGACTGGAGTTGTGAAGAGACTTGTGAAGGAGCACGCCTGCTATATCAAAGAGGTCGGTTTTTGTTGTTCTATAAGCGGATTCGTTCAGTGGGGCACTATTTACCCTTAGTGACCGAGCCTTAACTATAGCGTGAAGATATCGAGCTTTTGTCATTTGAAACTTGGGCTTTACACTATTTTAAACCCCTTGAATAAACTAGAACACCATTGAAGCGTAATATATGTACACTTACAATTAGCACTTTTAGGTTAGCAAAGAAGAAGCCAAGATCAAAGAGATGACTGAGGATCCGGAGATCGACCCCTACGTGGTGAAGAAGAGGGGAGAAGTACTGCAGGTTAGTTGTTGTTTAGGGTTTATGCATGCAATTGCAAGATAAAGGTCCAAATCAAAGTCATTTTCATGTGTGTATTGCTAAGAACATATGTTATCTAATCTCATCATCGTCCGTTTGTCAATTTGTTATTATTGCAGCCCTTTTTCGAGGTAAAGAAAAGGACATGCTAGAACTGTAGGCACCTTGTAGCTCTGTATTTGCGTTGTGTTGTCACAAATTCTGAGACTAACATAGACATTAGAACAAGTCTAAAATCGGTTGTTTTCGGGTAGAATGTGTAGAATGTCCCTTTGAAATGTTTATCAAGATCAAGGTATGTCATTTGCAACTATGTAGGAGACGCGCAGTATGATCGGCCACACTGCTCGACGTGTGCAAGAAGCCGTGGTTGACTTGAAGAAACTTTTGGAGAACGAATCACTGGCGGCTGAAAATGAGGTGAACACTTACCGCTGTAATCACAATCGGTAACTAAATATAAGTCGCGTCGGTAGTGAAAGGTTTAGATTATCATAAAAAAAGTTTTGTTTTATGTGAATAGTCACATAGTCAGTGTATTTGGGAGAGATTGTCATATTCAACGATTCAACCGCCCCTGTGATACGGCATCGATGGATAGTACTGTAGGTGTTGAGGGGTACGGTAACGTCGGAAACATTCGTAGTTCTGGCTCTGGTTCTTTACCTGCAAAATGGGAGCTTAGAACGAACCACTGCCGCTGGGGAAAGACTCTAAAACAGCTTCTCTATTTTCTTGGTCCTTTTGCGCTTCATTTAGAAAGGTTGCGCCTGTTGAAATACACTGTACTATTTTTTGCAAGAATTGGCATTGTTTTATATTTTTGAATACAATAATATTAAAAAAGAGTGTATAAATATAATAATTTATATAAATGGACAGGAGGACTATGGAGAGGAAAGGCGGGGGAATTATACCGTACAGCATAGAAAGAGAACTGAAAGGTCGTGTAATTATTAGTTACATTATACAGTATACCCCATGTAAAGTGCTCTTAGTTACAGTATACCCTAGGTAAAGTATGTTGTTTCAGATGGTCGTCGAAGCTCGTAACCAGGTGGCGGCAGCAGAAGCTATTCACGCATAATGATAAATAAAAAGCACGTGACTTTATTCAAGGATCCCACGGTACCTTATGAACACGAATGATGTGTCAAATTATCCTATGTTAGCGCGATAGCGCTAACATGGTTTGGGTTACATCAGAGAGCCCTTTTTTCCAGTTTCCACCCTGAATTTTAGTAATCTAGTTATTTAATAGTAATCGAATTTTGTTTTCATCCATACATAAGGTTGCATTACATGATTACATTGTCACTTGTCATTATGTGTATGAGAACTTCGGCCGATTTTATAGCACTTTTTGTCGATTTTTATGAACATCAGTGGGCTATCGTAATTCGCTGATCAATCAGCCTTTGAATATTTAATTTAATTTGAATACTGTAGTTTCTCTTTTTTTTGCGATATTGCACCTTGCACTTGGTATTGTTCCAACAAATTGCCTCATTGTCATTGTCAGTTTGGTATGGCTTCCCATGTTTTGTTTTGTTGGATTCTTTGCTAATTAACATTTTCTTGTTTATTCGTTTTAGTATTTATTGATACCATAGCAAAAAAGTTGTTGTAGAGTTGAGATCTCCTTGGGCATTGAACTTGCGCTTTGTCTAGCATTACCAGTTATCGGTACCAACACCATTGCTTACCCTGTGATTTATGTGTTAATTTTCACTTTTTTTTATAATGAAATGTTTGCACGCTTTATTGTGTTCCTGTTTTTCTACATGTTGGATTGAAGCATTTTGTACAGTACTTTTGGTTGAAGTGCGCAGAACAACAGTTTATTGTAGTAGATTGTATAAAACATCACGAGGGAGGGAAAAAGGCTGAAAAACTGTGTTGTGTAGTCGTGACTCGTGACGAAGCATAATTCTGTGGAAAAGAATTGATGCGTTCTTATATATAAGGCATCGCGTAGATACTTATAGTAATTGGGAACAGAAATGAACCTACAGTTTGTATGAGATGGAAGAACGATGAGTATGTGGAAATAATTTTATTGATATCATTCCATTTTGATCGTTTGTTATTATTGAGAAGCAGTGGTGGTTGACGGGCATCCGCAGCCGAAGTCCACTTTTGCTTTCTGGGCGGCCTCAGAGAACTTGTAATTGACAAAGTAGACACAATCCTTTGTCTCAGCCACTTCCTTGCACAACTTGAATTCAGCAATGAACTTGGCTACAAGTCCCTCGTTGACCAGGAAGTCGGAGAACCCTGCTACGAACAGCTCAATGAACAGATCGAAGGACGAATCCGAAGTTCCTGATAGAGTGTAATCCAGCGATGTGAATGCGTAGCACTCATCTTCAGTGAATTCCTTGGAATCGCCGTGGCAGAACTCGTAGTGCTGAAATAAAGCAAATGAAATATGTGTTCTTTTCTTAGCAAATCTTATGCATTCTCCGAGTGTAAATGTGGCAGCAGAGTCTATACCTCATCAATGCTGCTCGAACAAGAGCAATCGCCGAATATGGTGACAAGAAGATCAATGAATCCGTCAGCAACTTCACAACTGCACTCGGCTACATCTGTTGTGGCTTCTGTGGCGTCTGTTGTCGGTTCGGAAGTGAAGTCCGTGGAAGATATTTCCGAAGTAGTTGGTACAACGGTTGCGTCTCCACAATATCCGTTGCAGAAGCAAATGATCTCGATGATGATCTTTTTGCATTCGGTCTCCCTAGTCTCGTCTGTGTATTTCGGGTATGTCAGGCAGTTCTTCAGTTCGTAGTACAACTGCAACAGCAACAAAAATGTTAGTATTTGATTTTTTTGCTTATCGTGCGCCTTGTTCTAGTAAGTTGACCGGCTTACCTCAAAGTCGAGAGTGAATCCCAGCTTCAGGATGTACACCTCATAGATGTGAAGAAGTTGGACGTATTTTCCTGTGACCTCGACTTTTTCATTTGAGTCTTTTTCGATCCCGCACTTTTCAACGGCCTAAATGACAGCTTACGGATGGTGGCAAACAAACGAGGAAAATAACTTTGTGATTTTGATTTAGTCATCGCACAATTCTGTACCTCTTGGCAGGCTTGTCTGATGTTGTAGTTGCATTCAACGGTGTACTCCAGGGTGAAGTCAAGCAAAAATTCGCTCCAATAGACAGTGAAAGGGAAACCTGCTGGAGGCTCTGTGATTGAATCGCATTGACTGCACGTGCCCTGAACATTTCCAACGTGTAGTGGTTATCTGAATCTCGACCAATTTATACTTTTTCTGTCCTGTATCTAGGTTCTAGAACTTACGGTCTTGATGCTCGTTATGAGCTCGATGAAGAATAGTGCCTTTTCCTCTGAAGTGTGTTCTTCCTTCGAAAATTCAGCGCACAGCTGAAATTGAATTATATAATCAATCAGTGACTCCATCAGAATCAGTGATATGTATTGTTGATTACAATAAATTAGACTTACGTATTCAACTTGATACACGACATTGATGTCCAAGAAAAGTTCCTGTACGAGAAGAATGAACATCTCGCATTCGGTGATGTCATCGGGGTTCATCCAGCTGGCCGTTGTTGGAGCCGCAGTGGTGACTGTAGTGGTCGTCTCATAGTCGTTAAGGCCCCACAAGCAGTCACAGGCCTCAGACAGAGACTCGTAGAGAGCCGCATTATCCTTGGTGCCACATGCGTTTGCGATTTTTAGGTAGATCTGAATAATTACATATATTTTCTTGTTATACGGGATACCTTCGACGTCAGTGACATTTCTTTGTTCCTTACCTCAGCTCCAACTCCGCTTTCAATAGAAACTCCGAATCCGAAGAACCACTGGACAATGATCAGTCGCAGGTTCTCGTAGTCATCTGAGGTGTCGGACTGTGGAGGCGAACTGGGAACAGAGTTGGTTTCGTTGTTGTAGGCTTCTACTGATGTACAGACTGTCACACTCTTTGTAATTGTTAGCTTGAAGAGGAGTTGAATGAAGAAATCCTTGAAGCATGCCGTGTTTCCCTTCTCCAGCGTCTCCGGCTTCTCATTGGATCCCGAACCCGAGCCTGCTCCGGAACCAGAGGCGTCCTTCTTCTGCTTTAGCTTCTTCGTTTCATCACAAAAGGCTACTGCCTTCTCAGTACTGCTTGCCATGGGATTTTCGCTGGTATAGTTCAGGCAAAAGTTCTCCAAGGAGTACAGGTATTCGTACTCGAGAGTAAATGAAAGACTTTCGGTGTAAGCACATCCAACATCAACCGATTTGGTATAGGTGGTCGTGCTGTTGATTATTCCTCCTTTACTGCCAAGACAGATGGGAAGCGCGGTCAGGAGTGTCAGGATCACCAAGTTCATCATGTTCTGGAGATGTCGTTGCTTCGACTCTGCCTTACAACCATCCTATCAAGCTTTTATACTGTGAATATTTAATATCCGGGGTTGTCAATTGAAAAGAAGTGTATTGAATGACAGTTTTTGTGGTTCTTTTTTATGGACAGTCGACTCGATGCGCATAAAAAGTGGAGATATGAAGTGTTGAAAATTGAAAAAAATAGCAATATTGTGCTTATGCGTTACAGTTCTATTTGTATATCAAAACTCGATTAACTTGAGCATGCATTCCTGTGTGGAGTTTTTTGCCAGCCAGCGCCCGTCGAACGGTGTTTAGCGTTTTTCGAACATATAAACACGACAGCGATAAGGCTGCATATGACTCCATGTTTGGAAGGTTTTTGAGGAAATTAGGTCTTACCCGGTTCGTACATGGGAACGCAATGATTCCATGAATAATGGATAACGGAATAATGTTCAGTTCAAGCCAAGATAGTTTTGCAACCCTCGTTTCTTGCATTATTGAGGACGAGAATCCCTGTTCCACGTGAATTCGGAAAATGAGTGAAGCACTGCACGACATCATTAACTGACGGCAACCATTATAACAATATTTCCTACGGAAATTACGTTGCTACAACATTTTTTTGCCAGCCAGCGCCCGTCGAACGGTGTTTAGCGTTTTTCGAACATATAAACACGACAGCGATAAGGCTGCATATGACTCCATGTTTGGAAGGTTTTTGAGGAAATTAGGTCTTACCCGGTTCGTACATGGGAACGCAATGATTCCATGAATAATGGATAACGGAATAATGTTCAGTTCTAGCCAAGATAGCTTTGCAACCCTCGTTTCTTGCATTATTGAGGACGAGAATCCCTGTTCCACGTGAATTCGGAAAATGAGTGAAGCACTGCACGACATCATTAACTGACGGCAACCATTATAACAATATATCCTACGGAAATTACGTTGCTACAACATGCCCGAAGAAGTTGTTTTTGGTTGCACGAATGACGATTATCGCCATCTCATTAAAAAAAAATTGTGTTTTTGCTACGCTATTTTCGTTTTTCTTATATATTACCACGCTTCAACATTTCTACTCAAATATCGAAGACGATTTATGTTAGGAGGGAACTTCCCATAGTACTTTTCACCAATTTTCACACATACATGCTGAAGCAGTAGTAAAATAGCAATAAGCACTATCATTCGAATAACCATGTTCAAAATAGTTTCCCATAACGGGTTGACACCCTGCAAACAACTGACAAACGGATCAATGATGAGAACGGTGTTTCAAAATTACTGTGATGTAACACAACCAGACAAAGTCGAGTCATCATTAGTGGCTTCTGCTCGGTGAATATATAAAATCGTGTGTGGTCACATGTCGATTTGATAAATTATAGAGGTAGAACGATGAGTATGCGGAAATAATTTTATTGATATCATTCTATTTTGATCGTTTGTTATTATTGAGAAGCAGTGGTGGTTGACGGGCATCCGCAGCCGAAGTCCACTTTTGCTTTCTGGGCGGCCTCAGAGAACTTGTAATTGACAAAGTAGACACAATCCTTTGTCTCAGCCACTTCCTTGCACAACTTGAATTCAGCAATGAACTTGGCTACAAGTCCCTCGTTGACCAGGAAGTCGGAGAACCCTGCTACGAACAGCTCAATGAACAGATCGAAGGACGAATCCGAAGTTCCTGATAGAGTGTAATCCAGCGATGTGAATGCGTAGCACTCATCTTCAGTGAATTCCTTGGAATCGCCGTGGCAGAACTCGTAGTGCTGAAATAAAGCAAATGAAATATGTGTTCTTTTCTTAGCAAATCTTATGCATTCTCCGAGTGTAAATGTGGCAGCAGAGTCTATACCTCATCAATGCTGCTCGAACAAGAGCAATCGCCGAATATGGTGACCAGAAGATCAATGAATCCGTCAGCAACTTCACAACTGCACTCGGCTACATCTGTTGTGGCTTCTGTGGCGTCTGTTGTCGGTTCGGAAGTGAAGTCCGTGGAAGATATTTCCGAAGTAGTTGGTACAACGGTTGCGTCTCCACAATATCCGTTGCAGAAGCAAATGATCTCGATGATGATCTTTTTGCATTCGGTCTCCCTAGTCTCGTCTGTGTATTTCGGGTATGTCAGGCAGTTCTTCAGTTCGTAGTACAACTGCAACAGCAACAAAAATGTTAGTATTTGATTTTTGTTTTGCTTATCGTGCGCCTTGTTCTAGTAAGTTGACCGGCTTACCTCAAAGTCGAGAGTGAATCCCAGCTTCAGGATGTACACCTCATAGATGTGAAGAAGTTGGACGTATTTTCCTGTGACCTCGACTTTTTCATTTGAGTCTTTTTCGATCCCGCACTTTTCAACGGCCTAAATGACAGCTTACGGATGGTGGCAAACAAACGAGGAAAATAACTTTGTGATTTTGATTTAGTCATCGCACAATTCTGTACCTCTTGGCAGGCTTGTCTGATGTTGTAGTTGCATTCAACGGTGTACTCCAGGGTGAAGTCAAGCAAAAATTCGCTCCAATAGACAGTGGAAGGGAAACCTGCTGGAGGCTCTGTGATTGAATCGCATTGACTGCACGTGCCCTGAACATTTCCAACGTGTAGTGGTTATCTGAATCTCGACCAATTTATACTTTTTCTGTCCTGTATCTAGGTTCTAGAACTTACGGTCTTGATGCTCGTTATGAGCTCGATGAAGAATAGTGCCTTTTCCTCTGAAGTGTGTTCTTCCTTCGAAAATTCAGCGCACAGCTGAAATTGAATTATATAATCAATCAGTGACTCCATCAGAATCAGTGATATGTATTGTTGATTACAATAAATTAGACTTACGTATTCAACTTGATACACGACATTGATGTCCAAGAAAAGTTCCTGTACGAGAAGAATGAACATCTCGCATTCGGTGATGTCATCGGGGTTCATCCAGCTGGCCGTTGTTGGAGCCGCAGTGGTGACTGTAGTGGTCGTCTCATAGTCGTTAAGGCCCCACAAGCAGTCACAGGCCTCAGACAGAGACTCGTAGAGAGCCGCATTATCCTTGGTGCCACATGCGTTTGCGATTTTTAGGTAGATCTGAATAATTACATATATTTTCTTGTTATACGGGATACCTTCGACGTCAGTGACATTTCTTTGTTCCTTACCTCAGCTCCAACTCCGCTTTCAATAGAAACTCCGAATCCGAAGAACCACTGGACAATGATCAGTCGCAGGTTCTCGTAGTCATCTGAGGTGTCGGACTGTGGAGGCGAACTGGGAACAGAGTTGGTTTCGTTGTTGTAGGCTTCTACTGATGTACAGACTGTCACACTCTTTGTAATTGTTAGCTTGAAGAGGAGTTGAATGAAGAAATCCTTGAAGCATGCCGTGTTTCCCTTCTCCAGCGTCTCCGGCTTCTCATTGGATCCCGAACCCGAGCCTGCTCCGGAACCAGAGGCGTCCTTCTTCTGCTTTAGCTTCTTCGTTTCATCACAAAAGGCTACTGCCTTCTCAGTACTGCTTGCCATGGGATTTTCGCTGGTATAGTTCAGGCAAAAGTTCTCCAAGGAGTACAGGTATTCGTACTCGAGAGTAAATGAAAGACTTTCGGTGTAAGCACATCCAACATCAACCGATTTGGTGTAGGTGGTCGTGCTGTTGATTATTCCTCCTTTACTGCCAAGACAGATGGGAAGCGCGGTCAGGAGTGTCAGGATCACCAAGTTCATCATGTTCTGGAGATGTCGTTGCTTCGACTCTGCCTTACAACCATCCTATCAAGCTTTTATACTGTGAATATTTAATATCCGGGGTTGTCAATTGAAAAGAAGTGTATTGAATGACAGTTTTTGTGGTTCTTTTTTATGGACAGTCGACTCGATGCGCATAAAAAGTGGAGATATGAAGTGTTGAAAATTGAAAAAAATAGCAATATTGTGCTTATGCGTTACAGTTCTATTTGTATATCAAAACTCGATTAACTTGAGCATGCATTCCTGTGTGGAGTTTTTTGCCAGCCAGCGCCCGTCGAACGGTGTTTAGCGTTTTTCGAACATATAAACACGACAGCGATAAGGCTGCATATGACTCCATGTTTGGAAGGTTTTTGAGGAAATTAGGTCTTACCCGGTTCGTACATGGGAACGCAATGATTCCATGAATAATGGATAACGGAATAATGTTCAGTTCAAGCCAAGATAGTTTTGCAACCCTCGTTTCTTGCATTATTGAGGACGAGAATCCCTGTTCCACGTGAATTCGGAAAATGAGTGAAGCACTGCACGACATCATTAACTGACGGCAACCATTATAACAATATATCCTACGGAAATTACGTTGCTACAACATGCCCGAAGAAGTTGTTTTTGGTTGCACGAATGACGATTATCGCCATCTCATTAAAAAAAAATTGTGTTTTTGCTACGCTATTTTCGTTTTTCTTATATATTACCACGCTTCAACATTTCTACTCAAATATCGAAGACGATTTATGTTAAGAGTGAACTTCCCATAGTACTTTTCACCAATTTTCACACATACATGCTGAAGCAGTAGTAAAATAGCAATAAGCACTATCATTCGAATAACCATGTTCAAAATAGTTTCCCATAACGGGTTGACACCCTGCAAACAACTGACAAACGGATCAATGATGAGAACGGTGTTTCAAAATTACTGTGATGTAACACAACCAGACAAAGTCGAGTCATCATTAGTGGCTTCTGCTCGGTGAATATATAAAATCGTGTGTGGTCACATGTCGATTTGATAAATTATAGAGGTAGAACGATGAGTATGCGGAAATAATTTTATTGATATCATTCTATTTTGATCGTTTGTTATTATTGAGAAGCAGTGGTGGTTGACGGGCATCCACAGTCGAAGTCCACTTTTGCTTTCTGGGCGGCCTCAGAGAACTTGTAGTTGACAAAGTAGACACAATCCTTTGTCTCAGCCACTTCCTTGCACAACTTGAATTCAGCAATGAACTTGGCTACAAGTCCCTCGTTGACCAGGAAGTCGGTGAACCCTGGTACGAACAGCTCAATGAACAGATCGAAGGACGAATCCGAAGTTCCTGATAGAGTGTAATCCAGCGATGTGAATGCGTAGCACTCATCTTCAGTGAATTCCTTGGAATCGCCGTGGCAGAACTCGTAGTGCTGAAATAAAGCAAATGAAATATGTGTTCTTTTCTTAACAAATCGTATGCATTCTCCGAGTGTAAATGTGGCAGCAGAGTCTATACCTCGTCAATGTTGCTCGAACAAGAGCAATCGCCGAATATGGTGACCAGAAGATCAATGAATCCGTCAGCAACTTCACAACTGCACTCGGCTACATCTGTTGTGGCTTCTGTGGCGTCTGTTGTCGGTTCGGAAGTGAAGTCCGTGGAAGATATTTCCGAAGTAGTTGGTACAACGGTTGCGTCTCCACAATATCCGTTGCAGAAGCAAATGATCTCGATGATGATCTTTTTGCATTCGGTCTCCCTAGTCTCGTCTGTGTATTTCGGGTATGTCAGGCAGTTCTTCAGCTCGTAGTACAACTGCAACAGCAACAAAAATGTTAGTATTTGATTTTTTTGCTTATCGTGCGCCTTGTTCTAGTAAGTTGACCGGCTTACCTCAAAGTCGAGAGTGAATCCCAGCTTCAGGATGTACACCTCATAGATGTGAAGAAGTTGGACGTATTTTCCTGTGACCTCGACTTTTTCATTTGAGTCTTTTTCGATCCCGCACTTTTCAACGGCCTAAATGACAGCTTACGGATGGTGGCAAACAAACGAGGAAAATAACTTTGTGATTTTGATTTAGTCATCGCACAATTCTGTACCTCTTGGCAGGCTTGTCTGATGTTGTAGTTGCATTCAACGGTGTACTCCAGGGTGAAGTCAAGCAAAAATTCGCTCCAATAGACAGTGGAAGGGAAACCTGCTGGAGGCTCTGTGATTGAATCGCATTGACTGCACGTGCCCTGAACATTTCCAACGTGTAGTGGTTATCTGAATCTCGACCAATTTATACTTTTTCTGTCCTGTATCTAGGTTCTAGAACTTACGGTCTTGATGCTCGTTATGAGCTCGATGAAGAATAGTGCCTTTTCCTCTGAAGTGTGTTCTTCCTTCGAAAATTCAGCGCACAGCTGAAATTGAATTATATAATCAATCAGTGACTCCATCAGAATCAGTGATATGTATTGTTGATTACAATAAATTAGACTTACGTATTCAACTTGATACACGACATTGATGTCCAAGAAAAGTTCCTGTACGAGAAGAATGAACAGCTCGCATTCGGTGATGTCATCGGGGTTCATCCAGCTGGCCGTTGTTGGAGCCGCAGTGGTGACTGTAGTGGTCGTCTCATAGTCGTTGAGGCCCCACAGGCAGTCACAGGCCTCAGACAGAGACTCGTAGAGAGCCGCAATATCCTTGGTGCCACATGCGTTTGCGATTTTTAGGTAGATCTGAATAATTACATATATTTTCTTGTTATACGGGATACCTTCGACGTCAGTGACATTTCTTTGTTCCTTACCTCAGCTCCAACTCCGCTTTCAATAGAAACTCCGAATCCGAAGAACCACTGGACAATGATCAGTCGCAGGTTCTCGTAGTCATCTGAGGTATCGGACTGTGGAGGCGAACTGGGAACAGAGTTGGTTTCGTTGTTGTAGGCTTCTACTGATGTACAGACTGTCACACTCTTTGTAATTGTTAGCTTGAAGAGGAGTTGAATGAAGAAGTCCTTGAAGCATGCCGTGTTTCCCTTCTCCAGCGTCTCCGGCTTCTCATTGGATCCCGAACCCGAGCCTGCTCCGGAACCAGAGGCGTCCTTCTTCTGCTTTAGCTTCTTCGTTTCATCACAAAAGGCTACTGCCTTCTCAGTACTGCTTGCCATGGGATTTTCGCTGGTATAGTTCAGGCAAAAGTTCTCCAAGGAGTACAGGTATTCGTACTCGAGAGTAAATGAAAGACTTTCGGTGTAAGCACATCCAACATCAACCGATTTGGTGTAGGTGGTCGTACTGTTGATTATTCCTCCTTTACTGCCAAGACAGATGGGAAGCGCGGTCAGGAGTGTCAGGATCACCAAGTTCATCATGTTCTGGAGATGTCGTTGCTTCGACTCTGCCTTACAACCATCCTATCAAGCTTTTATACGGTGAATATTTAATATCCAGGGTTGTCAATTGAAAAGAAGTGTATTGAATGACAGTTTTTGTGGTTCTTTTTTATGGACAGTGGACTCGATGCGCATAAAAAGTGGACATATGAAGTGTTCAAAATTGAAAAAAATAGCAATATTGAAAACAATGCTTATGCGTTACAGTTCTATTTGTATATCAAAACTCGATTAACTTGAGCATGCATTCCTGTGTGGAGTTTTTTTGCCAGCCAGCGCCCGTCGAACGGTGTTTAGCGTTTTTCGGACATATAAACACGACAGCGATAAGGTTGCATATGACTTCATGTTTGGAAGGTTTTTGAGGAAATTAGGTCTTACCCGGTTCGTACATGGGAACGCAATGATTCCATGAATAATGGATAACGGAATAATGTTCAGTTCAAGCCAAGATAGCTTTGCAACCCTCGTTTCTGGCATTATTGAGGACGAGAATCCCTGTTCCACGTGAGTTCGGAAAATGAGTGAAGCACTGCACGACATCATTAACTGACGGCAACCATTATAACAATATTTCCTACGGAAATTACGTTGCTACAACATGCCCGAA
>JAANDG010000996.1:0-29070 GCA_036852015.1 Pelodera strongyloides | reverse complement strand
AACTGATCTTGCCACACGGTTTTCATCTAGAAAACCCTGTGGCAAGATGTTTTCAGTTGAAACTGAATTTGCCACACGGTTTTCAAGACCCTGTGGCAAGATGTATTTCAGTTTGATCTTGCCACACGGTTTTCATCTAGAAAAGACCCTGTGGCAAGATGTATGCAGTTGAAACTGATCTTGCCACACGGTTTTCATCTAGAAATACTAGCAAATGTATGGAAGATGTACTGACTCTTGCCACACGGTTTTCATCTAGAAAGACCCTGTGGCAAATGTATTTCAGTTGAAACTGTCTTGCCACACGGTTTTCATCTAGAAAAGACCCTGTGGCAAGATGTATTCAGTTGAAAACTGATCTCGCCACACTGTTTTCATCTAGAAAAGACCTGTGGCAAGATGTATTTCAGTTGAAACTGATGCCACATTTTCAACACGGTTTTCATCTAGAAAAACCCTGTGGCAAGGCACTGAGACGGTTTCATCTTTTGGCAAGATGTATTTTTGAAACTGATCTTGCCACACGGTTTTCATCTAGAACGACCTGTGGCAAGATGTATTTCAGTTGAAACTGATCTTCGGTTTTCATCTAGAAAAGACCCTGTGGCAAGATGTATTTCAGTTGAAACTGATCTTGCCACACGGTTTTCATCTAGAAAAGACCCCACGGCAAGATGTATTTCAGTTGAAACTGATCTTGCCACACTGTTTTCATCTAGAAAAGACCCTGTGGCAAGATGTATTTCAGTTGAAACTGATCTTGCCACACGGTTTTCATCTAGAAAAGACCCTGTGGCAAGATGTATTTCAGTTGAAACTGATCTCGCCACACTGTTTTCAACAACAAAAACCCTGTGGCAAGATGTATTTCAGTTGAAACTGATCTTGCCACACGGTTTTCATCTAGAAAAGTACCCTGTGGCAAGATGTATTTCAGTTGAAACTGATCTTGCCACACGGTTTTCATCTAGAAAAGACCCTGTGGCAAGATGTATTTCAGTTGAAACTGATCTTGCCACACGGTTTTCATCTAGAAAATACCCTGTGGCAAGATGTATTTCAGTTGAAACTGATCTTGCCACACGGTTTTCATCTAGAAAAGACCCTGTGGTAAGATGTATTTCAGGAGAAACTGATCTCGCCACACTGTTTTCAACTAGAAAACCCTGTGGCTAGATGTATTTCAGTTGAAACTGATCTTGCCACACTGTTTTCATCTAGAAAAACCCTGTGGCAAGATGTATTTCAGTTGAAACTGATCTTGCCACAGGGTTTTCATCTAGAAAAGACCCTGTGGCAAGATGCATTTCAGTTGAAACTGATCTTGCCACACTGTTTTCATCTAGAAAAGACCCTGTGGCAAGATGTTTTCATCTAGAAAAGATGTGGCTTTCAGTTGAAACTGATCTTCCACACACGAGTTCTAGAAAGGCCACACTAGAAAGACCTGTGGCAAGATGTATTTCAGTTGAAACTGATCTTGCGGTTTTCTCTAGAAAACAAGGATTTCAGAAACTGAACTTGCCAACGGTTTTCATCTCTGCAAGAGTATTTCAGTTGAAACTGATTTGCTTTTCATCTAGAAAAGACCCGGGCAGATGTGTTTCAGTTGAAACTGATCTTGCCACACGGTTTTCATCTAGAAAAGACCCTGATGGCAAGATGTGTTTCAGTTCTAAACTGATATTGCCACACTGTTTTCACTAGAAAACCCTGTGGCAAGATGTATTTCAGTTGAACTGATCTTGCCACACGGTTTTCATCTTAAACTGTTGCCACAGATGTTTTTTCAGTTGAAACTGATCTCCGCACACTGTTTCAACAAAAAAACCCTGGGCAAGATGTATTTCACTGAAACTGAACTTGCCACACGGTTTTCATCTAGAAAAGACCCTGTGGCAAGATGTATTTCAGTTGAAACTGATCTTGCCACACGGTTTTCATCTAGAAAAGACCCTGTGGCAAGATGTATTTCAGTTGAAACTGATCTTGCCACACGGTTTTCATCTAGAAAAGACCCTGTGGCAAGATGTATTTCAGTTGAAACTGATCTTGCCACACGGTTTTCATCTAGAAAAAAAAACCCTGTGGTAAGATGTATTTCAGGTGAAACTGATCTCGCCACTCTGTTTTCAACTAGAAAACCCTGTGGCTAGATGTATTTCAGTTGAAACTGATCTTGCCACACTGTTTTCATCTAGAAAAACCCTGTGGCAAGATGTATTTCAGTTGAAACTGATATTGCCACACTGTTTTCAACTAGAAAACCCTGTGGCAATATGTATTTCAGTTGAAACTGATATTGCCATACTGTTTTCAACTAGAAAACCCTGTGGCAAGATGTATTTCAGTTGAAACTGATCTTGCCACACTGTTTTCATCTAGAAAAAATCTTGCCACACTGTTTTCATCTAGAAAAAACCTTGTGGCAAGATGTATTCCAGTTGAAACTGATCTTGCCACACTGTTTTCATCTGGAAAAAACCATGTGGCAAGATGTAGTTCAGTTGAAACTGATCTCGCCACACTGTTTTCAATTAGAAAACCCTGTGGCAAGATGTATTTCAGTTGAAACTGATATTGCCACACGGTTTTCAACTAGGAAATCCTGTGGCAAGATGTATTTCAGTTGAAACCTGATCTCGCCACACTGGCTTCAACTAGAAAACCCTGTGGCAAGATGTATTTCAGTTGAAACTGAACTCGCCACACTGGTTTCAACTAGAAAACCCTGTGGCGGGACAGTTGAAACTGATCTTGCCACAAGTTGAATCAGATGAAACTGATCTTGCCACACTGCTTTCCTCTAAAAAAAACCACTGTGGCAAGATTTATTTCAGTTGAAACTGATCTTGCCACACTGCTTTCCTCTAAAAAACCACTGTGGCAAGATTTATTTCAGTTGAAACTGATCTGGCCACACTGTTTTCACTGTTTTTAACTTGAAAACACTGTGGCAAGATGTATTTCAGTTGAAACAGATCTTGCCACACTGTTTTCACTGTTTTCCTCTAAAAAACGACTGTGGCAAGATGTATTTCAGTGGAAACTGATCTTGCCACACTGTTTTCCTCTAAAGAACCACTGTGGCAAGATGTATTTCAGTTGAAACTGATCTTGCCACACTGTTTTCCTTCTAAAGAACCGCTGCGGCAAGAGGTATTTCAGTTGAAACTGATCTTGCCACACTGTTTTCAACTTGAAACACTGTGGCAAGATGTATTTCAGTTTAAACTGATCTTGCCACACTGTTTTCGTCCAGAAAAAACACTGCGGCAATATGTATTTCAGCCTACACTGATATTGCCACATTGTTTTCACCCAGAAAAGTGTGTGGCAAGTTGCATTTTAGACTAGGTTGATCTTGCCACAGTGGTTTATCCTAGAAAAGTCTGTGGCAAGTTGTATTTCAGCCGAGACTGATTTTGCCATATTGTTTTCTCCTCGAAAAGCATGTGGCAAGTTGTATTTCAGCCTACACTGATATTGCCATATTGCTTTCTCCTAGAAAAGTCTGTGGCAAGTTGTATTTCAGTCTAGGCTGATCTTGCCACAGTGCTTTCCGCCAGAAAAGTCTGTGGAAAGTTGCATTTCAGACTAGATTGATCTTGCGACAGTGTTTTCACCCAGAAAAGTCTGTGGCAAGTTGTATTTCGTGGCAAGTTGTATTTCAGCCTAGACTGATCTTGCGACAGTGTTTTCACTTAGAAAAGTCTGTGGCAAGTTGTATTTCAGCCTAGGCTGATCTTTCCACAGTGCTTTCTCCCAGAAAAGTCTGTGGCAAGTTGCATTTCAGACTAGATTGATCTTGCGACAGTGTTTTCACCCAGAAAAGTCTTTGGCAAGTTGTATTTCAGCCTAGACTGATCTTTTCACAGTGTTTTCACCCAGAAAAGTCTGTGGAAAGTTGTATTTCGGCCTACACTGATCTCGCCAAAGTGTTTTCTTCTAGAAAGGTCTGTGGCAAGTTGTATTTCAGTCTAGGCTGATCTTGCCACAGTGCTTTCCGCCAGAAAAGTCTGTGGCAAGTTGCATTTCAGACTAGATTGATCTTGCGACAGTGTTTTCACCCAGAAAAGTCTGTGGCAAGTTGTATTTCGTTGCAAGTTGTATTTCAGCCTAGACTGATCTTGCGACAGTGTTTTCACTTAGAAAAGTCTGTGGCAAGTTGTATTTCAGCCTAGGCTGATCTTTCCACAGTGCTTTCTCCCAGAAAAGTCTGTGGCAAGTTGCATTTCAGACTAGATTGATCTTGCGAAAGTGTTTTCATCCAGAAAAGTCTTTGGCAAGTTGTATTTCAGCCTAGACTGATCTTGCCACAGTGTTTTCACCCAGAAAAGTCTGTGGCAAGTTGTATTTCAGTCTAGGCTTATCTCGAAACTGATATTTTCACGGTATTTTGTAGCTGAAAACCGATGTTGAACTCTGTATTTCCGTTTTATTTCGCAACTGAGCTCTCGGTGTTTTGTGAGCAAAACGTCCTGGTCTGGTTTCAGTTCAGAAACCTTTCCAATGTGTTTTAAAGGAGATCAAAAATCAAAGTTTTATTCCAACTCTTTTAAAATGTTCAAATAACAAAAAATGCCGACAGAATATTCTCCTCCTTAGTTTTCAATGTAGTTTATGTTTAGGCCTAACAACCCATTATAATCAAACCGAGTTAACATGTAGAACTACTTTCTTTTTTAAATACGCATTTACCAAAGACATTTATGATATGACAATTAATATTGTCACACATGGAACGATTATGGCCAGTCCTACTATCAGAGTACACGACGCGCACAACTTGAATCCTGGAAATAATTGTACAATTGGATATTGACAACTTTGTTTTATTGATGGAAATAAACCAGACTAGCTGCATAGAAGAATTGGCAGTTGTTTTTAACGCCTGCTTTTCATGAAACCACCCGTGATACACTGTTTAGTACACTACACTATATACACTACACTACTTGTATTGGTTAATTACTTGTCGTTTAATTACCCGTGTGTTTGTTCCTTTTAGTGCTTTCTCCACTGAATTCGGCGGAGGCGACGAGCTTCGGCTGCAAGTTCAATATATTTTTTTCAACTCTAAGATGTTTTTGAGATACTTGATGTGGAATATCCACGTGCCCTAATGTATGCGTACAGCATAAATATGTTGGTTACTATAAAGAGTGTAGAGCAAACGACTGTATTGGTTGTCCATATTCGTAATGTAGATGTGATCAACTTTGACCTACTTCTTTCCAACTTTTCCTCTGTCTTTTCTTATTTTTGCCCTTTTCATTATCCTTGGCAGATCCGCCCGATTCGCCTGAGCTCTCTTTACTTTTCTTTGAATTCTTCGAACTTTCTTTGCTCTTCTTTGCTTTCGTCTTTTCGCTCAATTCCTGGAATTGTTTCAATAATTATTGGTATTTTCTAAATATTTTGTAAATTAGACGCAGGGGGGTGCGAAAGGATATTGATATATCTGTAGCCCTAATTGCTTCACTAATGATCTACTATAATACTCACCGCTTCCTTGCTGCCGGATACCTTCCCGGCAGTGGTTCCCCCATTAGTTTGTTCCGCTGCATTCGCTCCACCTCCATCATCCTTGCTACTTTTTTTGCTCTTTTCGCCGCCCTAAATTGTTTGTTGTCTGATCAAATTTTAGTCACAATAAAAAAAACAGGTAATTTTCCGAATTCTTTTGATTTTTCTGATAAAAACTATACTTCACGCGTCGTACCCTGAATATACCTGGATTTTCATATTATTACTTTAACGTGGGTCAAGACTACAGCTGAATTGTAAATATATGGCCTATGACTATGAAGAAGAATATGAAACCTGATTCTGTGACTGCTCAGGAGCTGTGCCGGGTGAGGGTGGTGTATCCACGGGCGGTGCGGGAAGAGCATCGGGAGGAGGAGCTTCTGCAGCTGGTTGAGGTGGAGCTTCAGCAGGAGCAGGCCCTGGAGGAGCAGGTGCTGAGGAAGGCTGTTTTCCCGGTCTGTGCAAAGGTTGCGGCGCCCTGTTCTAAAGTTCATGTATGTTGCGTCATCTGATAAGCTGTGTCAGGTAGAAAAGTGCAAACTGAAAGACCGATACTCCGACCTAGCACGACTTTCGGGGCACCTGCTCGTTTTCTTGAAAAAAGAAACATAATTAGAATTAAGAATGTTCCCTACCTGATTGCGGATATAATTTGGGTTTCCACATTCAAAGGACTGATTGAATTTCCTGAATGATTTTCTTCAGCAGTTCCTGTTTTACTAATATTACGCGTATTCGAATCAAGTATTAGAAAACCTTAAACGAAATATTAAAATTTCTTCACTCTATGTTTCTTATGATCTAACGTTTATAAACCCTTACATTGTAGCGCACTTGTCTTGTTGAAGTTTAGTAAAAAGCAATTGAAATGCTAGGACAAAACTGGTACAAAATATGAGGTTGCACGCCAAATATGAACATTTTATATGCTAAAGGGAAATTTGAATATACGTAACCACAAATTTGTGATGCGTTTGCTTTGAACTTATCATGAACGATCAAATATCAACGAAACATAGAACTACGTGGAATATTGTTTGGACGATACAAATTCATATTCAACACTGATTAACATATATGAGTAAAATACAAAACACGCAGAATCGAATTATCAGCGTTAGAGTCCGACGGCTGTCAGCTAAGCTAGCCAAGGATGGCAGGTAGTTAATTTTTTCATCAATATTATAACTGGTGGCAAAGCTGGTAAATTCGCTCTGCGATTACATGGTATGTAATTTGGTCGGTGCCGGTACCGGGTGTTATGGTGTACAACAAATTTCAGACCAAGAGACAGATGTTATGTCCCAGACGGGAACCACTGGGTTCACCACCATTGGAGGAAAGGTAGGTACTCTTGTTGTGCGAGTACGCACCAATAAGGTTTATATACAATGTCAGGCGGGATCGCGTAATCACTGTGTCACTGTTGTACGATCCTCTTCGGAACTGATGTAGCTTTGCTTTATTAAGGCCATTTTTGCTCATCACGTTCCCCGTTTTGCCACTTTATCTTGATCGATTGGTGAATCTGACAAAACGCTGCTAGTACTGTATTACTTTGGATGATTTTCAACTTGGTGTCATGATCATGAAAGTACAAGACACCAAGTAAACAAATGAAATTCCAGGGCGCACCCCTACATTCGAAAGGTCGGAAGAAGCGTGGAAAGAAGAGAAAGAAGGACGAGACTGACATGACTACGGGAGGAGGAACGACCACCGGGGGAGACACCTCCATGTCTGGAATGTCAACTATTGGGGGCGGACCACCCAAGAGGAAGAAACGTACGCGTTTACGAAGGTTTACAAGCCGAGAGAAACTGCGATTTTTAAGATTATTTGTGTCCTTGTTTAGGTGAGGCAGTCTCTGATGGGATAGAGAAACCCCAGTAAACTACATCATTTTTCTGATCGGCTAGAGCTCAAAGCTAATTATGTGGCTAATTATGCGAAAAGCTAATTATGCAATGTCGCCTTTCAGGTTTTTGGATCTGTCCAATCGTGGTGATCTTCATTGGTCTCATCGTTTTCGTCACTTCCCTCGTCATCTTCCTCCTGCACTGAGTGCCCTAATTTGCATATAGCATATATGTCATTGGCCATGCTTTGCATGCTAATGAACAACATCCATCGCTTAACTTCCCGAATGTTGATTTTTGTGTAATGATGTGAAATAAAACAAACCCCATATAAGCTCTAATTCATGCCGACTTCACAAACGCAATTCTAATCAACAAAACCTCTCCCTGGGCCGCTCTCTCGGGCAGTGCATTTTGCGCTAAAACGTGCATGTTCCCTTAATCACTTATTTATCCAGGTTACGCGATATTACTGGTATGTATTGTGTTCTCGTTCTCAATAAATTATTTAAATCCGTATCGTTTTCTTTTTTTCAATTACGTCGTTTCATCGTTTGGAGGAACTTACTTTCAACAGACTTAAATCGAAATACCGGCCGGTTTTTGAAATCTTCCAGGACTATTTCAGGAGTGACTCAGACATCTTCGAAACTCGAAAGCGACAAGCTTCTGTTAGCTTGCAGGAAATACGAAATTCCCTATACAATCCACACAATTCTCTTTGGCCGTTCAAACTTTAGAATGCAAATTTTACGTCGCATTAGTTGAAGCGTACTTTTCAAATGAATTTACCTCGGATGGTTTAAACTTAAAGGGACAGGCCCACCGATATAAACCTACGTTTATTATTTGTTCATAATTCATAAAAAGGGTATTTATTATAATATATACAAACTAAATATTATTCAGATTCACCATGGGGAAGTTTTTCCTGTGAGCTTTCCTTACAGAAGGTACCGTAGACAGGTCATTTGCACAATCATTTGCATACACACCTTTGATGTGGATATGCAAACGACTTAACTCCCCTTTCCGACAAAGGTGTGTATGAAAATGACTATGCAAATAACCTGTCTACGATACCTTCTGTAAGGAAAGCTCATAGGAAAAACTTCCCCATGGTGAATCTGAATAATATTTAGTTTGTATATATTATAATAAATACCCTTTTTATGAATTATAAACAAATAATAATCGTAGGTTTATATCGGTGGGCCTGTCCCTTTAAGATGATAAGTGGGATAACCAGGGAAGGGAAAATTGAAAGAGAGAGATGAGAGATAATACGTTGAAAGATAGAGAGAGAGAGAAGTTTGAGGGGAGAGAGGAGAGGGAGAGAGAAGAGAGGGAGCGATAAAACAGTAACAAGATGGAAGAAAATAAAGGAAGGGATACTGTGGAGAATGGAGGGAGTACGGAAATTATGAAGAGAGGGAGAGTGTTGAATTTGTAAATACGGTAGCAAGCAGCCGAAGACCGATCCCTAGTCGTGGTCTACGACCCTGGTTATACAAAGTTTGCTTGGTGAGTGGACTCGAATTGTTGGAATAAAATTGTGTGGTAAAGCGAACCTGGACTGAAAGACAAATGAAAGACTACATCTAGTGATAAAGATAATAAAAGATAGTGAACACTAAAAGATAACGGTTCCTTGAACTAGCGGCATTATACTACTTTGGGAAAAGCATTACTATTCATTTATACCTGAAAAAAGGAGTCGAATGAGAACTCACGACTGAACACGCATAGTAATACCGTGCATTTTCAGGGAATTGCAGCAATTATTTGAGCCTTCAAAACGTCGAATATTTGCATACTTTACCTTCGACTTGTGTCGCAGAACTTACAGTTTCTACACAAAAGTTCGCTTCAGCAAAGATCACAAATATTGTTTGCGAACCTTTTCTGTATGGTATAGTACCCTATGTCACGAGAAAGATAGCATGACTATCTAAGTGCGTCACTGGCATAGCACACTATATGGGTGTTTAGCAAGCAGACTTATTTACGATTCCCAACACAAGTACTGTAGCAAAAAACTTATTGCATTATTCCTTTCCTTATATAACCTCAGAATTAAAAGGTGAATTATAACCCAAGCGTTGTTATCACGCCATGCAGTTCATCCAAATAGCAGTTAGCGCTTCGCAAAAACCTTTTCCATAAAATCACACTTTTAAGCAAAATTTACGAAAAATAAAGAAGAATATTTTTTTTTAATATTTATTCACGAGAAACCACAAAACAAACAACAACAGCATTCAAGTATTCGAGAAAACACAAGTAGTGAAAGCAAGATACAGTATTTCACTAGAAAGCAATTCACAGGATGATTATTCACAGGATATTTATTCACAAGAAAATGCATTTACAAGACATATTTTCTTAGATTTAACGCCCCTGGACATGCCAACTGACTACTGTAAGATGTTAATTGTCTACTAAGGCACTAAGGTAGTCAGAGAGTCCTTGGGGGTCCTATCACTAAATAACTTACCTCCAGGGCACAGTCTGCCCGGCACCATACACACCCTCGCCTTGATGTACCCCACCAGTGCTGAGCACCAGACTCTGGTCCTCCCATCGCCGGTGCCGACTCGGTCCAGAACCGAGCCAGCACCGATCTTTCCTCCTGGGGAACGGTTCCCCCCTCCGACCTGTGGGTCCCCGAGGGAGGACACCTCCCAGGGGAGATCCCGACCTCGGGGCAACTCCCCCGAGGTCTCGTGTTCACTAACCACCTGACCACAAAAAGTACCACTGCTACCAGAAACTTACCTGCGAACTCACCTTTCCTTCCATCGCTTCATTGGGTGCCCCCACAAAGCTTTAAGTCGGGTTTGCCCATTTCAAATTGTATTATTTTCCATAGCACCTGAAATGAAAGTTGATAAACTTTTGTAAGATGGTGCATAAAATGCCGGCATAGAAAAGAAGACAAATAATAGCGTGGTTAATTGGAATAAATCCACGGTTCCTGACGATGTATGTACATATAATGTGCAACGAAATTGTTATTTCCAGCAAAGGGTTACGGATATATCCCTTTCTGGACTAAAAAAATTCAGCTAAATAAACCAAAAATAAATAAATATATGAATTGAAGTAGAAAATGTAAGGAAAAAGACGTGAAAAGTAAGTACTTGTGATATGAGTGTGAAACCAAAATGAGCAAAAAATAGACGTATTCCACAAATTAGCATAACACCTATTTTAATTTTCGCATGCTAATTTGGATGCGGGCGACTCAAGTCGTTCGAGAGGTAAATAAACAGCGAGGGCCCGAGAAATACGTTTCAATATCCGTATATTTGGTAGGAATTGAAAATTGGATACAAAAAGGCTTCTTAATTAAAATTCATCTTGGTTGAATACAAAAAAAAGTGTAATAACCAAATGTGTACATATAAAGTAAGCGAAATTAGATACAGTTGTTCTTTAGTGTATTTTTAAACAAATGATTGCTAAAAAATTTAAGACATTTTAATGTTAAAGCGAAATGCCAGCTCCTTTGGAAAATTTGCATATGATAAGCAAATCCTATGTATCCTATGCTAATTTTGTACGATCGTCCACGGCAATCGTACAAAATTAGCATAGGATACATAGGATTGGCTTATCATATGCAAATTTTCCAAAGGAGCTGGCATTTCACTTTAAATATAACGAAAAAGATAAATTTATCAATCATGCACGGTCAATTACAAGAACATTGTCCTTATTGCGTAAGTTGCAAAAACAAATCGGAGTTGAAAAAGTCGAACCTTGGTCACCCTGGCCCCAGTCTCTGGCACTACCAATTAGGCTACATTGACTCTTTTAGTCGCCAACTGATAACAGCCACGCACCATCTTGCCATTTCAAGGTGCGAATACGACAGTAAAGTACAAGCATCCGGGACGACGTGTATTTCAATAAAATAAAACACTAGAAGATAGTGATCATTTTTTTACCGTAACTGCAAATATAAAAAACAATGAAATCAAACCGTTTAATCTAGAAAGTAAATGAAGAGAAAATTTCAAAACTTTCATTCAAAAGAAACGTAAAATGAGATGGTTTTAATTTTATTGTTTAATCAATTGCATGTTATTAAAGGTTCAGGCTTTTCCAGAATTCGACAGTGATAAAACTGTAGCGCATTTCCTATGCTAATTGGACGTATGCAAAAACACAATATGCTAATTCAGTGTTAAAGCGCATAATTTTTAATTTTTAATATTTTTTAATATCGATTACTTTTTCAATAAGTCGCTTAGCGTTTAACTTTGCGTTATATGGGTTTATGTTGATCTGTATTTTCCAGCTATTGATGCTATATAGACTGTTATTATCAGGGACTGTTTTGATATTAGTAGTCGTTATAACTTAGAATATCTGTTTTCATGGATGTTTCTTTTATTATTTAACCATGCTATAGTCGTTTTCTTAAAATCTTCAGGTACGGAAGTGTGATTGGCCTAAAATTTATTCTTTCAGGCAACTCTCTTGGTAATTATTATTTTGCGATCTACAGTGATTAAACTGCTATCAAGTAAGTTACACTTTTGATATTTTGTGTTATGTTTTAAATTTTTATACTTTTTTCTTTCTGCGATTGCATATAACCTTGCTACTGCTTATACTGGAACACATCTGAATCTCTCTTTCCATTTCTAAAAGCTTACCACTTGCAGAGTTTCTTTCCAACGCATCCGCAACCATTTCAATATGCATGCCGGAGTGTGGTTCTTAAATTCATATTACGTTAGCCGCTTTCATGTTGCTGCTCTTCTAATTACAACATTTCTCTATTTTATCCCTTTTGCACCATAGATACGAGTGCAGCCTCTAAAACTTATATTCGTACCTGTACGCCGCACTATTCTGTTAACTGTATCTTGATGACACTTGCTGTTTTGGCGCGGCGATGTTGGAGCGCCTCATTATGTGTGCTCATGAGTAGAATTCTGTCCCCGGCGATTGAGCTACGCACCTTTCTTTGCTTTTTTATTGACGTGAATTGGATATCCTGTGCCTGCACCGGTGCTGCGCACCCTTCTGTTGCCTATATCTTGATGACAAGTGCTATTTTGGCGCGGCGACGTCGCAGTGTATTATTATGTGTGCTTATGTGTAGAATTCTGTGCCAGGCGATTGAGCTACGTACTCTTCTTTGCTTTTTATTGATGTGAATTGAATATTCAGTTTCCGTAACTGTGTTGTGCGCACTTCCTTATTTTGTCTATATCGTGATTACACTTGCTAATCTCGCGCGGTGCCGTCCCAGCGCATCATTATGTGTGCTCGTGTGTGGAATTCTGTGCACGGCGATTGAGCTGCGCACCCGTGTTTGCTTATTTGGTGGTGTGAATTGGAAATTCTGTGCCTGCACCTGTGCTGCGCACCCTACTGTTGCCTATATCTTGATGACAATTGCTATTTTGGCGCGGCGACGTCGCAGCGTATCAGTATGTCTGCTCACGCGTAGAATCTTTCCCCCGCGATTGAGCTGTATATACAATATAAGGTCTTCTAGTATATACAATATAAATTAATTAAAATCTAAAATACAACTTTCGAATTGAAACTCTAGAATAACTGGAATTGTTGCAGACTTTTTTGTTACTCATCTTTTTAACCCCTTTCATTATGATATTTCAAATACTATTTAATTAATGATTTAGGCTATTTAGTAATCAATTATTTCTTACATAACAAAATATAACTTGGAAAAGTTAAGTGTTCCCTCTGAATCTCTATACTACATCCATTTGAAATTGCACCCGTTTACGCTCACTCTGCGTCTCTGCCTGCACGTCTGGTCTGCCCCGACCCCCAAATTAGCATAAACTTTCACATGTAAATTTGCAACCAGACATTCTAATATTTCAATTTTCGAAATGTTGGTTTAATATCGATTTGTATTGATTATATATATAAATGTATTATCAATATGAATTTAACTAAGTTTACGCTTACTATTATCATTTAACTATTACATTAGTTGCAATTAACCTTCTTGTCTTACAATTAGAACATGTCACCTGTTGTGTTGGTTCATTTGCTTCTGATTGTAATCAGACTTGCTACTGTACTTCTAACTTATTTTGTATTCACTTAAAAACTAATTTCAGTGTTTCACTGGGTAATGGATATATCATATCCTGATCCTCGGAGTATGACTGAAGAATGGAGCTTCCGAGAATGTCGCTTTGAAGGAAGATTTGTATCCATCCGCTCGTTTTTCTGAGGGAATGCTGGAAATGAAGCTGTATCGCTGGATTTGAGGTGTGTTTTGACAAATATCTTATGATAATTTTATTGTTGCTTACCTCATAGATAACTCGGATTAGTCTCCTCACATTATCTGCGCTAATTTTACTACGGGTTATGAAGTGTTCTTCAAATCTGCCAATCATTTATCGGGTGACTTTTCCGTCTTTGTCTACTGATGGCATAAATGTGTCCGTGTGTTTGGCCAAGTATTTGGAATTCGGACCAAGTCTTCTTTTCACATTTCCATACTTCGGTTACCGAACGAATGCCGCGCTATGTGAGGGTGTGCGTTAGGTGTTCAATTCTCATTGGCGACCATGCCCCACGCAATGGGTGAGCAGGTGAGCACTCAAAAGGAGGCGCTCCACCGTAGCACACAAATATGAGAGAGGTGCGGTAGAAGAGCGCCATATGTGCGCCAACTCAAACTTACAATTTTAAAGCAATATTGTATCGAGCTGGTACTAATAAAAGTCTTTAGTGTGGATCCCGTGAGCTTTAATTGTGAAGACAGAATGGAATGAATCGTCTACATTTTTGCTGTGGTTAAAACAGATGGTTTGTTTCATTTCTTTACCTTTATACCTTCCTTATTTTGATATGTTTTCCTTATAACTAAACTAATTCTTATTTCTTTCATAATATACCACAACTAGCGGAGTATTCTACTGAGTTCGCTTGAAGCAAAACCCCAGTTTTCGTTATTGCCTGAATGATACCTAATTTCAGTCTCCTGCACAATGCTCTCCGGATTTCGGGATGAATTGCCCGATGATGGCTCCCTACTTTGTTTGCTAATTGTTTGGTAATTGGTGCGCTGGGAGGATTTATTCTGAGGTATGTTTTGGCGTTATTATGACTGAAGCAAGTGTTCAGAAACACAGTACCGTAATCCACACTCCACACTGCATCAAATCCTAGTCTCTTTGTCTTCCCGAGTGACTCCGACGAGCTAGCGTCACTGAGTGAGCTATCATCCAGTGTTTTATAACTCGTAAATGCTTCACCACGCAACTCCTTTTTTTAGTCTTCTCTGCGTGATGGCTGCAGATGAGTGGAATTTGGTGCGTATTTTCGACCTTTTATGATGCTAAAAGTGGGAATTGGCTCCCACTATATGGCTTCCCTCAACTGCTGGAGGTTAGCATATTGTTTATTATATTTTCATAGTTGGGTTTCTCAAACTATTGCGTTTGCTTTAAGCTTATCGCCCGATCGCGTTCATTCGCTTTTTATATGTAGTTATCAATTTTATTTCAGGATTCAAGCATCGCCCGACGTCTCTCGTGAGAAGGCAACTGATTTGTCTGCTTGGGAATGTCACGATTTTGAGCTGAAATGTTTCTCTTGTAGAAACACTCCGACTGGTGAGCTAATTTGCCTGACTGGCAATGTTGATTACATCATAAAATTGCATGTTTTGGGACCTGCGGCCCTCACGTGACGCGTTTTTTTGGAGGAGACTGGGAATGTGCGCCATAAGTGCGCCACCATTGTGCGAACTAGAATTGAGTACATAACGTAACACATCCTTATTTCAGTATGGTGACCTATTTGCAATGTTCCCTGCGCACTTCAATTTAACAATTACTGGTTTGATGAAGTGACTGGTCTTGCACGAGAGTGTTCTAAGGTCAGTTCGTTTCTTATTGTACTTACTTGGATTTCCCACGACATTATCTTTCTTTGGTGCCTCCGGATACATACTTGTAATGAATATTATGACGTTTATAATATGATGCTTTCAGGATTCGTGTCCATGGTTGGGTCCGGTGTGATGCCTGTAACGCCGTATGGACAGTTGGGGTGCTTCAGCATTCGGATGCCAGAATCTTTAAGGCTACTAATGCACTTCCTTCTGAAATATGGTTTGTTAGTTTGTTTTCCTGGAACATTCATTTTCAATATTGTCTAGGATCTAGGACGCGTCCCGTACTGTTTTTTTTACTTCTTAAGGTTTATTATTATTTCAGATTTCAACCCTTGCCTGTCGTATCTCGTTTGTTAACGTATCGTCACTTTGAAGAAAGAATCACGTTGAGACGACGTCGACACATCGGTTGAAGGATCTTGCGGTTGGTGAGCTAATTTATTGATCTGGAATGTTGTTTCATACAAAAGGGGCTCACTAAACTCTATTATTGCGTGTATCTATTTGCGGAGTTTCGTTGCATCTTTGGCACATATTTTGAAAGAAGGCGCGGCATGTATGCCACAATTGCGCCATGAGCCACATTAGTGTGGTACTACCTGGGGGGTGGTGTCATCAGGTAGCGTTTATTCTAACTCATTTATTATGATTCAGGGTGATGCTCTTTCTACCAACTACTCTCGCCAACTTCCATTACTCAATGTGTTGGCTGCTGCGTTTGAATAGAGGCTATTTGTTGGAAAAATCTTGCGATTGGTGAGTCAGTTGATTGTCATTCGAGAGTTGTTATAGTTCCTCACGGCATTACGTACACTGTTATGTTTCTTGAATTGCTGCGCATTCGTAGTAGCCTTGCTGGACAGCGCGCGGCGCATGAGCCGGACGTGCGCCTCTTGTGCGCAGCGTGTGCACTGATGTGCAAGCACGAAAAGAATAATTGATGAGAAAACTAGTTCACGTTTCAGGTGCATGTTTGTTCGTTCCACAAGCGATTCATTGATTTCCAGCTGGCGAACGAGAAAAGACAAAGAAACTCCTGCACATTTGTGAGTACCCTTACAGGTTGGTGCAAAATATTTGTAGTTGGATCATGACTTGCGTGAGGTATATCGGCTCAAACCGTATAATACAGCTTTTTATAGAGGGCTGCAACACCACTTTGGAGGTAGTTGTCAGACATTTGCCTGCTAAACCTCACTGGGACCACTTTCATGTTGTATTCGGATCGAGCTGTTTGAAAGTGGATTCGACCATCCAAATGTCAAAATGTGCCACGGTTGGTTGTTTTTCGTATTCTGAGATTTTATGAAAATGTTGTGCGTAAACAACGCGCGCAAGCACAATATTTGTAGATCAGGCTTCATAGTTCGCAAAGTTCTACATGATAGTTTTGTACACTCGTCCGCTAAAACACTTATTTTATGAAGTTTTTGTTATTTTTACATCCTAAACATCAATTATTTAGTGTGTGGGTGAACGTGGCCTCACCCCCGAGCACGAACCCATGAGCCGAAACCAACTGAGGGCTGATATACCTGAATGGATACAGTAGCTGGTGCGCATAACATAACTTCATGACGTCAGATCACTTTAACGAGAAGATAGCTGATTACGGTATGTTTAAGTTCAACTCTTTTATATTATGCGTCGTGCTTTGCAAAAACATACTAACAAAATTACATCAAGAGTAAATAAGAATATTATTAATTATTTTTCATTACAGGGACTCGACCAGTGGTTTAATGGTGTATTCGGACCGAAACAGCACCGCCGAAAACCCCAATTAACCGGGAAAGCCGATTGTGATGCGCCGTTGCTGACACCCTCGACCTCGACTGCTTTGTAAGTAAGGTGTGATTTTATTTCCCACAGATACCCAATTTACACTTACATTAGCAAGTAGAATTTTCCTTTTTATATGTAGTTATTTATCTATCTTCAATAAAGCTTATTTCAGTGAGCTGTTTCTGCGGCGAATGTCAAAGCTGCCGTATATGCCATCGGCCTGAAACAAGATAGTCCAGATGTATTGGACGCCGCCCTCCCACTGATGTTTATGGTCAGTTATTTAAATTGTTTTTTTTTTGGAGTTGGCCTTCAAGATGGCTTTACAATTTGAAGCATAATCCGGCTGCTGGTTTCCTGGTTATAAGTTAAAGAGAAAGTTTCTACCGAATTTGGAATGTTCCTGTTCAGGGTGCGAGCCCAGAGCATCGTGTGCCAGGCTTCCAAGCTGGCGGTCTGGACTGTGGGAATGGTCTAGGTCTCCGCACAGCAACTTCTGTGTCTACAGTCTACAAGTACAAGTTGTGCGCGGACGACCGCCGAGTGTGCATCCCAGTGAGATGTAAGTATTAGCATTTTGATATTATGAATAGATTTCTCGAGTTTTTTTTTAATTATTTGTTGTTATGATAATTTGGAATTTCCTGTTACTATTTGCATGATCGTTATGTAATTTAGTGCTTTTCAGGAACTTTGCTTAATCATCATTCGGATTCGTTGTTTCCGTGTTCGACTCAATATAACAAGGAAACAAGATAGTCCATCTGTATTGGACACCGCCCTCCCACTGATGTTTATGGTCAGTTATTTGCATTGTTTTAGTTTTTCTTTTTCTTGGGTTGGTCTTCAAGACAGCAGAACTGCAATATTTGAAGCATAGTCCGGCTGCTAGTTCCCTAGTTATAAGTTACATAGAAAGTTTCTGTCGCATTTTTATATGTTCCTGTTCAGGGTGCGTGCCCGGAGCGTCGTGTGCCAGGCTTCCAAGTTGGAGGTCTGGCCTGTGGGAATGGTCTAGGTCGTACCGTGCAGCAACTACTCTAGGTTGTGCGCTTACGACCGCCAAGTGAGCATCCTAATGAGATGTAAGACTTTACATATTGTTCGATTTGAACTTAATTTTTGTGTTTTGAACTCTTCGATGTTATGATAGTTTTGCATTTATGTTACTAAATTACATGATCGTTGTGTAATTTCATGTTTTTTTTTTCAGGAACGTTGCTTCATCATCATTAGGATTCCTTGTTTCTGTGTTAGACTCAATGTAGCAAGGAAGCAAGATGGTCCTGGTGTATTGGACGCCGCCCTCCCACTGGTGTTTATGGTCAGTTATTTAAAATTGTTGTTGATTTTGCTTTTTTTATGTTAGCCTTCAAGATGACTGTAAAATGTGAAGCTAGTCTGTATGCTACTTTTCTAGTTGTAAGTTATAGAGAAAGTTTCTATCGTATTTGGAAATGTACCTTTCAGGGCGCGAGCCCGGAGCATCGTGTGCCAGGCTTCCAAGCTGGCGGTATGGCCTGTGGGAATGGTCTAGGTCTCCGCACAGCAACTTCTGTGTCTACAGTCTACAAGTACAAGTTGTGCGCGGACGACCGCCAAGTAGGCATCCTAATGAGATGTAAGTATTAGCATGTTGATGATGTTGATATTATGAATTGCAGATTTGTAGGTTGCAGAGTTGCAGAGTTGCAGAGCAGATTTGTAGGTTGCAGAGTCGTATAGGTTGCAGAGTAACTTTTATCGCATTTGTAAATGTTCCTTTCAGGGCGCGAGCCCGGAGCATCGTGTGCCAGGCTTCCAAGCTGGCGTATGGACTGTGGGAATGTTCTAGGTCTCCGTGCAGAAACTTTCGTGTGTACACTTCCAAGTTGCGCGCGGACGACCGCCAATTGGGCATCCTAATGAGAGGTAAGACTTTCCATATTGTCGTTATGAATTTAATTATTGTTTTTTTTTGAAATCTTCGTTGCTGTGATAGTTTTGCATTACTGTTACTGCATTACATATCGTTATGTAACTTAGTGCTTTTCAGGAACTTTGCTTCTACTTCGTTCGGATTACGTAGCTTCCGTGTTCGGCTCAATATAACAAGGAAATAAGATAGTCCAGCTGTATTGGACGCCGCCCCCACTGATGTTTATGGTCAGTTATTGGGGTTAGGCGCGCTAGAGTTGGCCTTCAAGATGGCTTTACAATTTGAAGCATAGTCCGGCTGCTAGTTTCCTAGTTATAAGTTACATTAAAAGTTTCTGTCGCATTTTTAAGTGTTCCTCTTCAGGTTGCGAGCCGGTACATCTTGTGCCAGCTTCCAAGTTGGCGGTCTGGCCTGTGGGAATGGTCTAGGTCTCCGTGCAGCAACTACTACAAGTTGTGCGCGGACGACCGCCAAGCGAGCATCCTAATGAGATGTAAGACTTTGCATATTGTTGTTATGAATTTAATTCTTGAGTATCAAATTTTCTTCGTTGCTGTGACAGTTTTGCATTACTATTACTATATTACACGACCGTTATGTAATTTAGTGCTTTTCAGGAACGCTGCTTCATCCTCATGCGGATTCCGTAGTTTCCGGCCTCAACTCAATATAACACGGAAACAAGATAGTCCAGCTGTATTGGACGCCGCCCTCCCACTCATGTTTATGGTCAGTTATTTAAATTGTTTTTGGTTTTTTTTTTTGGGGTTTGCCTTCAAGATGGCTTTGCAATTTGAAGCATAGTCCGGCTGCTAGTTTCCTAATTAAGAGTTAAATAGAAAGTTTCTATCGCATTTGTAAATGATCCTCTTCAGGATGCGAGCCCGGAGCATCGTGTGTCAGGCTTCCAAGTTGGATTTCTGGACTGTGGGAATGGTCTAGGTCTCCGCACAGCAACTCTTGCATCTAAAATTACAAGTTGTGCGCGGACGACCGCCGATTGCGCATCCCAGTGAGATGTAAGTATTAGCATATTGATATTACGCAATGGTTTCTCCTGTTTTACGGTATTTAACCTACGAACTCCGATGACCTATTTGTGGAACCCAATTGTGGTCCTAACTGAGGTATGGCTCAATATGGAAAATTGTGTTTATATAGATTGAAACTGTACCTAAAATGTAATAGTAATGACGACCCGTTCGTTATCTTTTACAAAGGTATGCTTGGAGAGTGAATTCAGATGTGTATTCAGATCGTTGACGGGTTGACGTGATCAGAGACCACACACAGAGATCCCTCCAACGCCGTGGGTGGTCTCGCGGCAAAGCTGTAAAAAGGAGCTATGCGGGCAGTGTGAGAAAGGAGAAAGTCTAGGTAAGTTTTCGTAAATACTTTATTTAAATTAGTACTTTTTTAATTCCAATAATATTTCAGCGCGGATTTCAGTACTAACTCACTACGGGATATAGAAGTGATATAATAATAATTTATTGACACATTATATAAAATATATAAGTGTGCATCATATAAATGATGATATCAGTGATAATCAGTTATCACCATTATCGGTTTTTGACGACATTGGACATTGGACTATATTAAGTCTCTTTATTGATAATCTTTATTTTATTATTTTATTTTAGAGAACCTTCACCTGTGTTCCGACATCTGGCGCACACTGAGCTCTGAACTGAATCGAACTCTGAGCACCACCAGCCGTCTGGGGATATCTCTTGAGGTGAGAGCCCGTTTGCGAAATACAGTACAGTTAATTTTGCTTCAAAGTTAGCACATTAACTAAATACGATATAACAATTGCTTACTAAAAGGTTTCATTTTTCAGATATGAGTCATCGAATGACGAACGAGAAATACTTCCGTGAAGCGGTACTTCAGTAGCAGTTCATGTCAGCATTGCTGGATTTGCCCAGCAAGGAAGGGTGGGAGGGCTGACAGAGTGTCACATTACACCAATGACACTTAATAACAACTTTGGAAAGTATGTTCTACCATTCTGTAATAATAGGATAATTTTTTAGTAGTTTTTGTTTTGGCGCATAGCGCTAGGGCTAGGTTAATTGATATATTTTGAAATATTTTCACATTGCTATACGTACCATTTCCCACTAGTTCCCTTGCCCTACATTACATTGACACAATTCGTTTTCGATTGTACGTTTGCACTACTAGTTTCCTTATTAAATTTTGTCATATTTTGTGATATTCTGTAAAATACTTGCCATAATTTTTTAACATTGAGCATCTTAGATAGGTTGTTTGCCATATTTGTCATGTTTTCACTTTGTTATATTCTGCATTATCCTGCCTTACCTTTATCACACTTTGTTGTACGCTTGTCATATTCACTTTGTTATATTATGCTCTATTTTGTGATATTCGTAAAATATTTTAGCATACGTTTCACTTTTTTTATTCTTCATTATATTGCTTCACCTTTGACACACTTTGTTATACCCTTAACATACTTTCACTTTGTTGTATTCTGCAGTATCTTACTTTATCTTTGTCACACTTTGTAATACTCTTGCCATATTTTATACTTTGCTATACTTTCGAGGGGTGGGTGGGTGGCCCGCTAGTTCTCTAAGTTGCTCCACCTTGGTACACTTTTTAACTTTGCTATAAGTTTGCTATTTTCACTTTGCTCTACATTTTATCTTGTCACATGTTTCAACTTGCTTCATTCTTGCAATATTGTACATATTTCTTATGTTTAGCACCTTTGGGCATCCAATAATTCCTGATGCCCCTGCTGGTTACTGTAGGATGTACAGTAGTCGGAGGGTTCTGAAGGATCCTATCACTAAATACGCTTCAGGGTTTATCTTTCCGGTTCCCATACGCATCGTCGTCTTGGTGTATCTCACCAGTGTTGGGCGCCAGGCTCTGGTTCTCCCATCGCCGGTGCCGACTCGGTTCAGAACCGGGTCAGTGCCGGTCTTTCCCCCTGGGGGGCGGTTCCCTCCTCCGGCCTGTGGGTCCCTGGGGGAGGACACCTCCCAGGGGAGATCCCGACCTCGGGGCAACTCTCCCGAGGTCTCGTGTTCACTAATCATTTGACCACAAAAAGTACCACTGTTACCACTTTTATTTTCTTCTTTATTTCAGGTTAATCTACAGTTTCAGCGTAATATTATTTTTCAGCGTAATCTACATCTCTTTTCAGCGTTTTCTCTCTTTACTATATTGCTTATAATCAGGTTATTCTACAGTTCAAGCAGCACTAGACCGAGGACTCGCTAATGATCCCGGTAAATTGGATATACACGAATATACGAGGAGGTGGGATGGCGTGCATTACGGATGTGGACGATCTTGCGAAATGTTTGGTAAGACTTTTACCATCACTTAGATATTCTATATAGAGTTCCACGGCGATAAACTTAGTTTATAGTTTATACGCAAACAGGCATGACGTCTTTTTCTCGCATGCAAACCGTCTTTTTCGGTTTGCATTAACATTAACATTCACATTTATACTCGCATTTGTTGTAGGACAAACATTTCTTACTATTTCAATTTTGTTGACTCTCTAGTTTTTACCTGCATTTACAGGGCATGCACGTAAATTGCCTCAGTCGTAGAAATTGGAAGTTCGCCAAATTACTGTCTATTTGGGCAATCATAAGCTTAATTATAATATATTGCTGTTCATACATATGTTTTTTAGCCTTTTCGCTCGCATGTGCAATGAGGACAGGAAACTCGGGACACGGAAACATCAGGCACGAAGGAGATTTTGATGGAATTTGGAATCAACGGCCGATCAAGTAGTGAATTTGAAGATCAGTTTCTTGCCTTGGTTTTAAAGCGAAATGCTAGCGCCTTTGGAAAATTTGCATATGATAAGCAAATCATATGCATCCTATGCTAATTTTGTATGATCGTCCACGGCAATCGTACAAAATTAGCATAGGATACATAGGATTTACATATCATGTGCAAATTTTCCAAAGGGGCTTGCATTTCGCTTTAAAGCCAAATGTTGCCCGGTTTGGGGTTCTTTGTTCAAAAATAGTTCAAACATTTTAAGACAATAAAAAACAAATAAGTGGGAAATAGAGAACTACTCAAAATTTGAATTTTGCACTGGAAAAAAATTGGCTTTGGTCTACGCCCCATACACTGCCAGCGTGTTTATAGACCAATGGACATTTTGAAGATTTCTTATTTTGAAGGCATTTTGAAGAGTTGGTATCATAATAGCACTCGCTCTTATCAGCCACTGTGTGTGTGATCCCTGTGATCGCTAGTTGGATCCCGGCTACCTACGAATTATTTGCAGAGAAAAAGCGGCCGTTGGTCGGATTTTGAAACGCATCGTGGATAACTGTATTCTTATTCTTACGTATTTAAGCTAATTTTATCGAATCTTGCTCGATTTTTTATTTTAATTTATGTTCATTTGCATAAGCTGCATAAAAATGCTGGTCTATTCGATGTGTTTCAAAACGGGCCGGTGTGTCGCTTTAACGTTAGCAGTTAGCATATTAGGACCATTTACACTTTGTTGACTATTAGCTCATTTGTATATTGCAAGCGAGTATGAGAAAACGGGAAGTAGTAGTTATTCTAAGGGCGCATTAGTTGGGTTTCGCGAAATTTATGCATTTTGCCCAACTCGAATGCGCCCTAAATTCTAGGAAACATTGCCTTATAATAGCTACAATACACTTACTCGGAGTTTTCAGTCGTCGACCACTATTTCATTGAAGATCTCCTCTACCGACTACAGGACGTCAGATCTCCGGACGGGTTGATCATAGTATGAAGAATATGGAACAGATTAGGACGATATGGGAACACATCAGAGTTCCAGAGGATCACAAGAATGATGTAAGTTAAACATAATGAGTGTAGTAAATTGATAATGCTTGAATATTTTTAGACACTCTTCGAATGTTTGTCCATTTTAAAACGATTAAAGGAGGAGGCTCACGAGAATGAAGTGCTCAAATAGTTTCCTTTTATCGAAGGATAATGGGTTTATCTTCCAAAAAAACAAGTATTATAAGGTTCAGCGCTTTAGTTTGGAGGAACTAATTAATCTAAGAACTCGAAGTCAAATAAAATAACCTATCGTATGCAAGGTAGGCTTCAAAGCTAAACATGCAACTTTACAAGTCATTTTGCAAGCCAGCACAAAATTTGCATGCCCACTATGGAAAGCAACTATTTTTTACGATCCAAAATTTTGATAGAATTCATAGTTTTATATTGATTTACTCCTTCCAGTTAAAAGCTTTTGCATTGTAAAGCATGTCTTTCGGAACTTAATACCATCATTGTGGTGTCTTGTGGTAATGTTGTGATAAGAAAAACGGGGTCTAATATTTATTTGAATGCAAGAGTAAAAGGTAACGTTTGAAGACTGGATTATAGTAGACGATGGTAGACCAAGGCGTGGGGAGTCGTCCTGTTCTTTCCTTAAGTAGCCGCGCGTCGTCCTTGGGCTTTCTTCACAAGGCGCGAAGTATGTGCCAGCTGCATAAAGACGTCCTTCGGTTATGGGAGTGGTAGCAGGATCATGTCGCGTCGAAGACAACTGCACAAAGACGACCTTCGTTCATGGGAGAGGCAGCCGGTTCATGACATCGAAAGGGGCCGAGGTGTCCGATAAGGAAGAACTTCATGCTTTCTCCCTAATTACTCATTTTTCGAGAGACAGTCGAGACAATCATCTTTCGATAAAAGGAAACCATTCTCGTGAGCCTCCTCCTTTAAGTAGAAAATGCTGTACACAAGCGATTAACACTGATAAAACCCTGCGTCATTGCCGGCATATAAAGTCCGCCAAAACTACGCGGCGCAGATTCATGAAGGGTGCGCCACATGTACGCGGCAAAATGTTCAATTCCGGTTTGCACACCTTCGGCGCATCTTTTGGATAAGGCTAGGTAGATGCTTGTGTGCCATGGGGTTGAGCGTGGCGGCGCCTCTCGCGCATTCTGGGGGGTGTGTGCATTCTAGGGGGTGTGCCGCCTTTCAGTGACGCATACTTTTTCAAGTTGAAGTATATCTGTCTTCCATCTACTCGAATTTAACTCAATACGAGTTCAATTTTTATCAAGCAAAGCAATGTCGGTATGATTCAACATAGGATAAAGATACGTTACAAAATATTTGAACCCGCAAATACGAACACGTGTAAGGCGTAGGCCTTTTTGTAACATAAACAATCAGTGAAACGTCATTCGATGAACAAAACAAAACAGATCATGTACTGTAGTGTAGTGTGTGTAGAGTGAGTAGTTTACTTAATTTTTTATTTCTTTTACGTGTCACGAGTGTGCATCTTTATTCAAGCGAGTACAAGGATTTTGCTTATAACATGTTCCCGCAGAGGTCCTCAGCATAGGCGACGAGTTCCAGATGACAAATTCCTGTTTCGTGCAAATAGTATTCCTTAGTAGTTCAGTGCAAATATTCTATATTCCTTACCTTTTTAGGTTCTGGAAGATGTGGCATCACGACCAGAACCTGAAGAGGAACGACACTCTGGACAAATATTATCTGAAACCATTGCTCCAAAATGTAATTCAGGTATATGCCATCCATGTACGTTAATTGTAAAAAAAGGCCTCCGTCAAATTAACAGCATTTGGCATGATGAAAGAGTGAAAACTATCGGTTTTTAGATTTTTGGACTACCTTTGATGTTCATTCACACAGTGTTTCTATTAACTCTTCATTAAAAATTATTTAGGTTTTCTGGAACATTACCAGCTTCCTGGAGTGTGGAGTTCCCTTCATCGTTGTGCCGCTCCTCGAAGACAAGGGTTGAGGGCTACGCATGAGGAGCGCGTGGCCGGACGTCGGGAACGCTACGTCTCCACTGCGAAATCCTCAGAGAAACACGAGAAATCGATGTGAGTTTCTGTAAAAGGGTTCAGTGCATTCGGCTCTGCATTCGCGTTGACTTTCAGTTAGGTAAAACATCATCTTGGACCACTTATTGACACAAATTGACACAGATAGCGGCATTCGCTGCACATAAACTTACACACAAGTGTAGTCTCATAACCAGAACTTATTTGAGGCGTTCCGGATCGGTCGTTACCTTCAAGATTCAAGGATCGCAGTTGCCGAACGCCAGCTCTCCGGAGGGGTTGATAGTAGGAGGAGAAACAAGAAAACGTCGACCATATCAGGACCATACAGATATTACCAGTGGATCACGAGAATGACGAAAGTTCAATCTACTAAATGTAGTAAGCGAAACAAGTTTGATTTTTTGCTAGAGACTCTGCGCAAATGCGTACATTCGGAAACGATAAAATATATATATTGGTAAAACTCGTGTTATCGTCACGCACAATAATGGTTTATTGATAACAATAATTCCGAAGAGACGATAAACCTCTAGTATGCGCGGAGGATGAAGGCGTTGTGTAGTTTGGGCCACATGTGCGCAATGGGCTCGCCAGTTGTCGTTATTCTCCTGCGGCAGACCCATAGATGCAGCGAACCATTGAGCCGTGGACAATCCTCTTTTTATGGTGCAGCAATGACGCGGAGTTTCCCCATTCACTTTTCTAAGTTGCACATATAATGCGTCTTTGCGTGCGGCCAGCACTTTCGTGGCTTATAAGAGCTGCTGGTAGATTCTAATTCGATTTTTGTTAGTGATAAACTCTCGGTTAAGGTCTCCCGAGCTGGACAATTGCACAGGTGACGTTGACAAGGTCAATTCACTTCCAATGAGACGCCGTCCGACCTTCGTAGTCTGTTCTCCTCCGTGGGTAAACTGGAGCTTAAGTCAAAGGTTCACAAGCGGCGTAGAGAAGAAAGGTTGGCTGGTTTCCTAGGTACTTGTCTACGTAGTTTCTTGCAAACAATATGAGACTCTCAATTAGCTCACTCGAGCCCAATTAAAATGTGTAGAAATTAGAAATCGTTCCGATGCAAACTTCAAACTTTCAAACATGATTTGATTGTGTCGACATCCACCTAATTTTTATTTACGACTGTAATTCATTATTTTGCGGAAATTGCCCAGTTCTGACAATTCCTATTTTAGGAGTCAATATATGCCAATTCTCCGAAAAAGTGGAGCGGTGCTCTTATAATTTGCACCTGCACCTGAACTATGAGCTATGAGCGTAATAACGTAACGCAATAACGTAATGTGTCAACGTGGCAAATGTGATCACGTAAAGTAAATGACGAGCGGTTGTGTGATAATAAGTGTAAATGACTAACAATAAACCGTAAATGACGTCAAGGAATTTATTCCAATTCTAAATTTCTAAATGTTAAGGTTCAGACTTCGGCAGCTTCTTTCCTGTGTACGGCCGTTATTCGTTGGTTTACTCAAAAGTCGCCAAAATATCGTGCGGTGGTCTCTTTCCTGGTGCTACACTTGACGAAAATGTGAGAACGGATTCGGGACGAAAAAGGTTGAGCTGCAAAGTTGCCCCATCTGAGATTATCGCGGACGTATACTAGTCAGACTCTTCTGAGCTTAGAAGAGTCATGATACTGTTTAGTGAGGCGTGCACACCGAGAGAACTTATCATCGCGCAGAAACAACGGATCAAGGTTCACGATGATGTTCTAACATGCTTACTCATATATGTATATTGTCAGCGCTTTGTCTTCACTGTACTTACTCTTACACTGCTGAGTTGTAAGCGAAATTTATGTGCTCCTTAAATTGTTTTTTTTTGTCGGAAAATCCATGTAGAACTTTAATAATGCTTTTCTGCAAAGGTTTCCCATACGGATATTCTAAATTTTGTCTCATTTTAAGGAGTATGCTTACTGGACTGAGGACGACGGCGACATCCATGAGGACGAACATGCTCATGCGTCCATCGACACCGTCCACATGGACGTCCATAGGAGCCTGGCCCGCGATTAAATGCGGCAAGAGAAGGTTTGACTCGGTTAATGTTGTGTCTTTGCTTGTAGAAATCTATTCAATATTCGACCTAACTGGCGAACTTGAATCAATTGCAATTCAGTATTCAAAAATTCACACATAACAGAGAAATGAAAAGGGATTTCTTACGAAACATCTTATTTTCGTTGAACCACCATCCGCTGAATTTGAAATCAACAGTGGTGCGAGTAAGTTAGACATGTTACCAATTTTCTGCGCACCTTTACACATAAACTGAGTCGACTTGCCTATTTTTTTTATGTCGTAGAATAAGCAGTATAACTTTACATGCAACATATTTCGGGTTTTTTTTTGTCGGAAATTAGGCGCGAATTGTACTAGATATTTAAAAATCTCTTGTGAAACAGAAAGTGTGTAACCACCGAATGAATTTAAAATTATTGGTGTTTCATGATATATACATATACATATGACGGCATGTTATTTTATTTAGTTTTTTTAGGGTTCCTGGGTATCACCTCTTCTTGGGAAGGAATCTCGGGAGTCTGGAACTCTCATCACCGTGGTTCAGAATGCTGTGAGAACAGAACATGGAGACTGCATGGCTTAGTTCAGTGGAAAAAGGTTGCACTTATGATTGATTTTGAAAATAGTGTTCACACTCAGTCGGATTTCGGTCTCACTAGTCAACTTCAAAGGGTACAGGTTAATCGGTCGGACGTACACAATGGCGACAAGATGTAAATTATGAGAAGGTAGTTTAGGAGAATCGTAATTACTAGCAATAAAACAATATTTTATTTTATCCTATTCTTGTACACTTTTGCGGAACTGTATTTCTTTGCGTGTGCCAGAATGAAGGTGGGAAAAAATGAAATCTAATCTAGGCAGTGCGGAAATCATCGCAACTTCGACGTTCTTGATCTGTTTTTTTTAAATAGAGACGACCGTTCATATAGAATATAACTTTCAGCGACTCACATCAACGTTTGCATACTACATTACATATGTTTTATTTGTTGTAATTTTGAAACAACCGTGGTAGTCCTTGCGCCATAAAATTTCACAATGTTACTTATATTTTAGGCTGGGAGTGACCTGTTGCGCTACGGCACTCAAGGACATCTATGACCTATGGATATCTAAACCGAACGGTTCAATTCCAAACCGTCCCTGTGTACGACTGGAGGAATTCATG
>JAANDG010000995.1:0-29125 GCA_036852015.1 Pelodera strongyloides | reverse complement strand
GCTTTTATACGATTTCTGACAGAAATAAAAGCTACTCTAACTGCAAATCAAAGCCAGAATTTGTTTGTACGCGTAATGAAAAAACTTGAATAACTTTATTCGCTTTTACAACTGTACAGTATATATAATATATATTTGTAATATAATACAATACAGCAGAGATACACGTGAAGAAAACGACAGACAAAACTACATAGATCATAGATGTACAAAAGTACGTCTACGCAAAATATTGGTCAAGCAATAATAAATGTAATTACGTAATTGAAAAGCAAATGTGGATATTGCACCAAAGGTAGGAAATGATATTGCGCTAACCCAGTTATCAGTTACTATATTATTGCGGCAGCCCTGCCGGCGTGCTGCGCACTCCTGGCCCACAATTGAGTGAGCGGCCACTCCCCGGCCCACCCTTTTTGTGAAACAAGTGAGTGAAACGTAGCACGTACAGGAACTGTTGGCAAAAAAAACTATGGCAAAAAAACTTCAAAGCGAATTTGTATGAAGTCAAAATGCGCAAAACAAACAGAAACAGCGTTTCCATACCAGACATGCATTTAATTAGGCGACTGAATATGTAAATTCGAATTTGCATGCGCTGCATCTTGAATCTTGCTATTTGCCGATTTGCGTACATAAGTTGAAATTTGCTCCATTGAGCCTCAGATTTGCCACAAGTCCAAGCGACGCGTTTACTATGGAAAATGCGAACTTTAATACATTTGCTTTTAACTGGGGAACTTTTGACAACTTTTGTTGTTTTCATAATGAGGAACACGTATTCTATTAATGCAGCTTAACTTCAAAAAGGGCCTACATGTTCCCTTAACTTTGACAAACTACCATATAAAATAATAGAAAAGGAAGACAAATTCGAGAAAGTTAAAACTACAGTACTATAGAGCACATGTGATGCTGTGTACTATGCAGTACAGTATGTTCAAAAGAAAAACAGATTAATGGCTGTAATGAATTATGTATATCCGTGTTTCCGCTTTTAAAGCAATACAGCACGTGATGTGGTCTGCGAAATGTACCCTGGACAACCACATTTTCTCTTTTTATACGTAAAATGGGCCATTCTGTGACCTTTTTGGACACACAATTTGCACAGAATGAACGGAAACGTCTAGAAAAAACCCTGTGGCAAGATTATTTCAGTTGAAACTGATCTTGCCACACTGTTTTTATCTAGAAAAACCCTGTGGCAAGATGTATTTCAGTTGAAACTGAAATTGCCACACTGTTTTTATCTAGAAAAACAAAGTGGCAAGATGTATTTCAGTTGAAACTGATTTTGCCACACTGTTTTTATCTAGAAAAAACCCTGTGGCAAGATGTATTTCAGTTGAAACTGATATTGCCACACTGTTTTCAACTAGAAAACCCTGTGGCAAGACGTATTTCAGTTGAAACTGATCTTGCCACACTGTTTTCATCTAGAAAAAACCCTGTGGCAAGATGTATTTCAGTTGAAACTGATTTCGCCACAATGTTTTCAACTAGAAAGCCCAGTGGCAAGATGTATTTTGAACAACTAGAAAAAAGATGTATTTCAGTTGAAACTTTGCCACACTGTTTTCAACTATTGTATGTTTTTCAGTTGAGACTGATCTCGCCACAATTTTTCACTAGAAAACCCTGTGGCAAGATTTTATTTTTTTTAAAAAACCCTGTGGCAAGATGTATTTCAGTTGAAACTGAATTGCCACAATTGTTTTTCAACTTGTGGCAAGATGAAAGATTTTTTTGAAATGATTTCGCCAACTGTTTTCAACTGAAAACTGTGAACATTGTGGCAGATGTATTTCAGTTGAAACTGATCTCGCCACAATATTTTCAACTAGAAAACCCTGTGGCAAGATGTATTTCAGTTGAAACTGTTTTGCCACACTGTTTTCAACTTTGTGGCAAGATTTTTTGAAATGATTTTTTTTCAACTGGAAAACATTGTGGCAAGATGTATTTCAGTTGAAACTGATTTCGCCACAATGTTTTCAACTAGAAAGCCCAGTGGCAAGATGTATTTCAGTTGAAACTGATCTTGCCACACTGTTTTCAACTGAAAAACATTGTGGCAAGATGTATTTCAGTTGAAACTGATTTCGCCACAATGTTTTCAACTAAAACTGGCTTCTTGCCACACTGTTTTCAACTGAAAAACATTGTGGCAAGATGTATTTCAGTTGAAACTGATTTCGCCACAATGTTTTCAACTAGAAAGCCCAGTGGCAAGATGTATTTCAGTTGAAACTGATCTTGCCACACTGTTTTCAACTGAAAAACATTGTGGCAAGATGTATTTCAGTTGAAACTGATCTCGCCACACTATTTTCAACTAGAAAACCCTGTGGCAAGATGTATTTCAGTTGAAACTGATCTTGCCACACTGTTTTCAACTAGAAAACCATGTGGCAAGATGTATTTCAGTTGAAACTGATCTTGCCACACGTTTTCATCTAGACAAACCCTGTGGCAAGATGTATTTCAGTTGTGATCTCGCCACACTGTTTTCAACTAGAAAACCTTGTGGCAAGATGTATTTCAGTTGAAACTGATATTGCCACACTGTTTTTATCTAGAAAAAACCCTGTGGCAAGATGTATTTCAGATGAAACTGATCTCGCCACACTGTTTTCAACTAGAAAACCCTGTGGCAAGATGTATTTCAGTTGAAACTGAAACTGATATTGCCACACTGTTTTCAACTAGACAACCCGGTGGCAAGATGTATTTCAGTTGAAACTGATATTGCCACACTGTTTTCAACTGGAAAACATTGTGGCAAGATGTATTTCAGTTCAGACTGATCTCGCCACACTGTTTTCATCTAGAAAACCCTGTGGCAAGATGTATTTTAGTTGAAACTGATCTTGCCACACTGTTTTCATCTAGAAAAAACCCTGTGGCAAGGATGTATTTCAGTTGAAACTGATCTTGCCACACGGTTTTTATCTAGAAAAAACTGTGACAAGACCTGATCTTGCCACACTGTTTTTCACAGTTGAAAGAAAAAACCCTGTGGGAAGATGATTTCAGTTGAAACTGTCTTGACAAGAAAACATGTGGCAAGAGTATTTCAGTGAAATGATCTTGCCACACGTTTTTCTAGAAAAAACCCGTGGCAAGATGTCAGTTGTCGCCACAAGTTTTCAACTATTTCACACTGTTTCAAATAGAAAACCTGTGGCAAGATGTATTTCAGTTGAAACTGATCTTGCCACACGGTTTTCATCTAGAAAAAAACCCTTGTGGCAAGATGTATTTCAGTTGAAACTGATTTCGCCACACTGTTTTCAACTAAAAACCCAGTGGCAAGATGTATTTCAGTTGAAACTGATCTCGCCACACGGTTTTCAACATGAAAACCTGTGGCAAGCTGTATTTCAGTTGAAATGATTTTTTTAGAAAACCTGTGTATTTCAGTTGAAACTGATCTCACACTGTTTTTCAAAGAAAAACCCTGTGGGTATTTCAGTGAAACTGAGTTTTATCTAGAAAAAACCCAAGATGTATTTCAGTTGAAACTGATCTCGCCACACTGTTTTCAAAAAACCCTGTGGCAAGATGTTTCAGTTGAAACTGATCTTGCCACACTTTTTTATCTAGAAAAAAAACCCTGTGGCAAGAGTATTTCAGTTTGAAACTGATTTGCCACACTGTTTTCAATAGAAAACCTGTGGCAAGATGGATTTCAGTTGAAACTGATCTTGCCACACTGTTTTTAAAAAAAAACCCTGTGGCAAGAGTATTTCGTTTGAAACTGATCTTGCCACACTGTTTTCAACTAGAAAACTTGTGGACAAGATGTATTTCAGTTTTGAAACTGATTGCCACAGTGTTTTCAACTAGAAAAACCCTGTGACAAGATTAGTTGAAACTGATATGCCACACTGTTTTCAACTAGAAAACCCTGTGGCAAGATTATTTCAGTTGAAAACTGATTTGCCACAGTGTTTTCAACTAGAAAACCCTGTGGCAAGATGTATTTCAGTTGAAACTGATCTCGCCACACTGTTTTCAACTAGAAAAACCTGTGGCAAGATGTATTTCAGTTGAAACTGATCTTGCCACCTGTTTTTAGAAAAAAACCCTGTGGCAAGATGTATTTCAGTTGAACTGATCTGACCCTGTTTTTATCTAGAAAAAACCCTGTGGCAATGTATTTCAGTTGAAACTGATCTTGCCACCCTGTTTTTATCTAGAAAAAACCCTGTGGCAAGATGTATTTCAGTTGAAACTGATCTTGCCACCCTGTTTTTATCTAGAAAAAACCCTGTGGCAAGATGTATTTCAGTTGAAACTGATCTTGCCACCCTGTTTTTATCTAGAAAAAACCTTGTGGCAAGATGTATTTCAGTTGAAACTGATCTCGCCACACTGTTTTCAACTAATGTTGTTATAGTATTATTTAAAAAAATACCATGATCCCTAAAATACAATTAAATTGCAGATCCGGATTGCCAAGAGAACGAGGAATACAGTAAGTGCCTGCCCTGCGAGAAGGAATGCGGAGCTGAAGCTAATGCGGTCAGTGGCTAACAATAAGATGATGTATGGTTCTGATAAAGGTCTTATGTTATGTAGATCTCATGAGGGGTCTATTTCTGATATTTTTTTGTGTTTTCTGATACGATCTAAAAGAGTTTATTTGAAGCTACTCCGATGCTAACCTCATGTTTTATGATTATGATACTGTAGCTGTACTTACCAGTGATTATATGTATAGCATAGATTAGACGTGTTCCGTGCGTCATGGCCCTAACCTAGGCGAGGGTAGATTATAACATCATAGGCTCATGTGAACAAATTACAGAGCTGCAATCGTGGTTGCTTCTCTGGATGCGCATGCGTGAGTGGATGTGGATACGCTCCAGACAGTACCACTAACAAGTGTGTTCCCGAGGCTATGTGTACTGCGACTACAGTCACCACCCCTACCGTAGCGTAGCCGAATGAAAAGTTTGAATTGGCGCCCACCCTGCATGTACTGTACACACATTCCATAAATTGAGTGTGTAAGAAGCTTTATAATGCTTGCGCGTAATTCTTTGTGAGTACGCATTTTTGTTGAAAATAAAAATTTTGAAAGATGGTGTTTCAAATGGCTCGTACATGTACAGAAACACTATGAGGCGACCCAACTTTTTAAATATATTCTTATTTGTCATCCTTGTTGTAATACACAAAAAAAGATAATATAATATTTAATGGCGTTAATTGCTTACTTAGTCATGGTTGAGAGCAATAAATAGCACTACGGTGAGTAATTTACGCTCTGAACTCTTCGTCTATTCTTCATACAATAATTACAAACTTTAAACATTGTGCGGTGCATTTATATTTATTTATCTTAATTTACATCTGCTGAAAGATTATTAGTAGAGTTTATTTATTTTCCCCACATCATGTGTCGCATCATGTGACGGTACGGGTGATAATGGAAGTGATGGCGGTGATAGCCTGAAAATAGCTAATTAATAAAGTAGTAAAATAGGCAATTAATAAAGTCGTAAAGCTATTCAGAAGTAACTACATACTTATAAAGAGGTTTGATGGAACTTTTTTTTTTGTTATACATACAGTATTTCTGTATAATGTCTTCAGGTTTGTTAATACGCCTAGGTTCTAAAAAAAACTAAATCAATAACCACCTAAACTAAAACGGAAAAAAAAGTCGTAAGTACAACTTACCGCCATAACCTCCGTATCCGTAGTGACCGTAGTGACCCCAACTGAGCGCTTCTTGAGCCAGACACACGAATAGAACAATAAGAAGTAGATTAATGGATGTAGCGCGCATCTAAAAATAAGAACTATTTTAATTTGTGTCTGACACATATTGCACTTTTTGAACGAGGGGCTGCAAGTGTGCCACAAGACATCTCAGGTGCGCCAACAGGAATTGCTCACATATCGCATGACCCTGGCACTTTCGAGCGTACAGTAAGCGCGAAAGTGTTCCTTAAAGGGTCAGGCCCATTTCAAATGACCCATATTTTTGATGATTCCATCTGATTCTCCACGTCAAATATAGTAGGATGCAATATTTTTTCTAATTTTCGAGCGCAAAAATCACGCGCTATTCAGCAGTTTACCGTGGCCAGTCATACCCAGCTATCTGTCGCAGTTGACACGCCCGCTCGCGCTGATTGGCCGATATCGCAATTGCCACGCCCACTAGAGCATATTGCCCAATTAGCGCGAAGGGCCGTGACAACTGCGATAAATAGTTGGGTATGACTGGCAATGGTAAATTGCTGAATACTGCGTGAATTTTGCGCTTGAAAATTAGAAAAATATCGTATCCTACTATATTTGACATAAAGAAACAGATGGAATCATCAAAAATAGGGCTAATTTGAAATGAGCCTGACCCTTTAAAGGAAGGCAGTCACTTCAAATTCAACTTTTTTATTCGATTTTTATTAGATGCAAGAAGATTTATAAAACAATACGCAGCCAGTAAAAAGCCACATAAAAGCGAACTCAGGGAGAGAAATCAATGAAAATGGGTTTTGGTAAATGACCGTCGCCGGTGCATATATGCAATTGCCAGGGGTACTTGGACAGTGAACAGCCTGCAGTGTTACACCTGGCGCGTGGTTTATCACTGCAGGGTATTACTACGAAACTCTATGCGGGCAATATAAACTACGGAATACTAGTAAAACTCATAAGCAGTGATTTCTCTCCCTGAGTTCGTTTTGCCGTACTTTGGTGCTGGAATCGTGGTTTTCCTCACATATTTGAATATTTAATGAAAAGCGAATAAAAAAGACGAATTTGTAGTGACTGCGATCCTTTAACATGCTTCGGGTCCCCCTTTTGCATTTGATGTTAGTGTAATGGCGAATGGAAAATGGTAAAACGGATAAACTAAAGACAGAGCCTTAAAGCTTGTTTCTCATAGTCGAAATATCGAAGCTTACCTTCGCAAAGTTTCTCTTAAATTCGGCGATGTCTTACTGTAAGTAGGGGCTTTTTAGACGGAAGTCACGCAGTGTAACTGATTCTGTCAAGTTTCAGTAACCTTTTATAACCCGTACAAAAGCCCAAGGACACGCGGACAAGGTTTTTCGTCTTTCTTTAGTGAACAGATACATCAACAGGACTACAAATGATGTCATTTTTGTTGGGAAATTTTTAAAGATCGTCGAAAAAGTTGTCAATTTGACCGCTCTTTTAGTAGAAATTCGCCGAGTTCTGGGTCTCACAAGGTAATATTATACCAAAATGTGTCTCTAGCAGGAAAACAAAATGCTTAGCCATTGAAAATCAAAGAGTTCTCTTTGTTTATTTTAAATGAAGAATATTTGGCGAATTATATAAGAAACATTGTAGACTTGCAGACTACGAAAATACATTTTTCACGTTTCATAGTTATTTATAGTATTGCCTTGACAAATCTTGTGCGACATTTTATGTTCGTAATAAATGTTATGTTATGTTATGTTATTTCCCGTTTCTATTACTGGCAGACTTTCAATATTCGTCATTTCATTTCGCATTTTCCTGTAAAGGTGAAAAGTATTTAGAGATACGGAGATAGAGGAAGACGCCACCGCGGTCATTATTAGGTAAAGAGAGAGAGAGAGAGAGGCCGTGAAAGAAAGAGAGGGAGAGAGAGAGAGGGAGAGAGAGAGGAGAGAGAGAGAGAGAGAGAGAGAGAGAGCAGGGAAAGAGAGAGAGGGAGAGAGAGATGGAGAGAGAGAGCAGGGGAAAGAGAGAGAGAGAGAGAAGTGTTGAGAAAGAAAGTGATTTCATAGTTTAACTGCTATGAAAATATAAAGATATCCATCACCATCATAGGTGTAAGGCCAGAAGTAGAGGCTAGATAAAACATTATTGCTTCGGGCATCGGGTCTTTGTTCAGAAATTAAAAAAAAAATTCTGAATACTCTTTTCCTCAAAGTTGGAATCAATGCTGGGAGTATTTCATTTATGATTTTAATTAAATGTCAATGCTATGTTGCCTATGATTTTGAAAATTGAAGTTCCCGCGGTAAAAAATCTTATTATATAAAGGAGAAGAGTTTACTTGTTTGTTTCTGTAAACGAAATGGAATTCTACGGCTTCAGGCTTCAGGCGTTTCCTTTTCGAAACCCTGTCGCGACTAGCGCGACCGCTTTCTATATTGCTCACTTGTTACCGTATTCTAGTACATCCCGCGTTTAAAGGGGAGCCTCCCTGATACCGTACCTGAGGCCATATTCACCACTCCGATTCCCTCGGGGAAATAGTCCCTGGGGACAGGAAATAGCATTCTAATGTGAGACACGCAGAGAAAAAGACGGGGAATTCCCCATAGGGAATTGAGTGGTGAATATGGCCTCTGACCTATTTTAGGCCCAAAAGTATTTTATTATATTAATTCGTTTTGACTGCTCGTGCTCCATCGACCACGCTAGGGCTAGGACTATCTCCGTTCCTAAGCTAATTCAGACTTACCGCTCTCCCATAGTTATCATTTCCTTCGTATAGCCTTTTGATCATACTCAAGTAGTCTCCCTAGGTTATTCAGTCTTTGTCGTACACCTTTGCTTACTGAGGTTGAGGATCCCCTTGCGATCTCAACTGATACCGAGTGAGAGCCTCTTGAGCCTCACGGTTTAGGTTTCACCGTTTTAGGTAACCGTATCTTCCAGTAGCAATTCGTTGTGTTTATTGCCTAGGCATTTGACCTTGTTGATTATACTTTGTTGTGTGTATTGTATACGAACGATAAACTGTATTGCACAACGTGTGTATCTTTGTGACTTCGGGTCTAAAGGATAGCCTATCGCAGCTATTCTTTACAAACCCTTCGAAATAAGCGCATTTTAATACATTAACTTGGAAGATACGTTTCAGACGTTTTATATAAGTATGCATTATGATTTGTTTTTCATGACCTTCATTTACAGCTCACAATCTTTCGAAAATGAAAGAAATTAAATGTCTAAAGGTTACGAGGCTCTAACACTCTCAATGCTGCGTCAATCTTCATATATAAGGTATCAACGAAACTCAAGAGTTGCGCGCGGCAACAGTTTGGGGGTGTTTCCCGCAAAAGAATTTGATGCGCGCCGCAAAAGTTTTTTCACCGTCTTTGATTGCCGTTTTGGTGCGGGAAACACCCACAAACTGTTGCGGGAAACACCTCCAAACCGTTGCCGAAAAGGTGCGGAAACGGTGCGGGAAAAGTAGCAACTGCAAAAAGAAAGCAGCGTGTTGGATTCGAACCCTAAACTCTTGTTAGATACTTTCTCTGAACAGCGCCGTAGACCACTCGGCCACACAACACATGTGAGCTCTGTGCTTGCGGAAAAATATTAGTACAACAACTGCACTTACGGCAGATCCTCCGAGCGCTTTCAAAAACGTTGCCGAAAAGGTGCGGAAATGTGCGGGGCGCAAGTTGGCGCGCACCATTTCCGCACCTTTTCGGGAAACATTTTGCGCGCCATTTCTATTTCGCGCGCATTTTGTTTCCCATTCCTTTGCGGCGCGCATTTTGTTTCCCGAAACGGTGCGGCGCGCAACTCATCGGCTCTCAGTGTAGGTAGGATATGGCTTTAGGCTTGGTTCCATCAACTTTGGCATCTAACCCTAAGCACGCCTTTTTTATGTCACTGTACTTTTCTTGTGTATCATTCATCTTGTGAATTGTCTTAATGTTGCACTTGTTTACACGTTTTCTTACGCAAATAAAGGCTCCGTCAACTTAAAATTGATCCCACTTGTTTGCTGTGCATCTGGACAGAAACTACATAATTTTATTCGTTTACAACTGTACAGAAATATATATTTATAATATAGACAATACAATACAGAAGAGATACACGTGAAGGAAACGACAGAGATAGCTACAACGCATATACTACGTAAATATTGGTCAAACAATAATAAAGGTAATTAGAAACCAATGTGATCATTTCGCACCAAAGGTAGGAAAGAAAAGTTTTGCGATATTACAGTAACCAATTACTAGACTGCGCCGGTCCGATGCGCTTCGACTCCAGCCTCACAAATGTGTGTGCGGCTACCAATTGGCGAATTGGCTCACAACTTCTTGCGGCCGCACACTAACCAAAGTTTGGAATTGTTCACTATATATTCAAGGCTTCGGGTATGAGAGAGAAAAAGGTTAATGATCACACAAAAATAAGTTGACAAATATCTGCAAACTTTAAGATGAGAACTTATAATTCACACAGAATTTCTCACAAAACAAAAAGTGGGAAGCTTCTCTTTTAGAGAGAAAAATAGCAATACGTCCTTATACAGGATGTATTGGTTAGAACAATGTTTAAAAAAATATTCAAAAGTAACGCAATTCTTGGTCTGTCATTGGGGTACATTTACATTTAGATACTGATATAGAGCGGAAAAAAAACTACAAAAGCTGAAATTTGAATTTCTCTAAGTGGTGCCACAAAATCAACAGTTACAAAATACTTTCTTTATATACAAGATACGTCATGGGCCAAGCATACTAGAATCATATGAAGCAGAATCAAAGTGAGTGAAACGTACAACGTCCAGGAACTATTATGGCAAAAAAAAACTTTTTGTCAAACTATACTATAAGACTGAAATATAATAATAGTAGAAGAGAAATTTAAAACTGTATAATACTGCACTGCATATGCAGTACAGCATGTTAAAAAAAGATAATAATGGTTGTAGTGCTTATGAGTGCTTGTAGTATCAGTGCTACCGCTTTTAAAGCAATACAGCACGTGGTGTGGTCTGAGAACTGTATCCTGGACAACCACATTTTCAGTAACAAGAAAGGAGAAAGAAGCTGTCAAGTATATTTTAGTCCTCAAAACCACGTGTCCAGTGTCATAACGCTTTAAAGTCTTTTTCTGTGGTGTATACAGTCGAAAGCAGAAATCCACGGCGCACAACAGTTTGGTCCGCGGCGATTGATCTAGTTACTGAAATAGAAAAGTATTGTAAGTAAAATAATAAAATCGTTATTTATTATTAATGCACTTAAGCACTTTACGGAAACACGTATTGCTAGCTAGACCATACTCGATGCGTCGCGCAAAACAAGGCCCAAGCTACCTACACCTACATCATTGTATTTGCATAAGAATAACAGACGATTCAACTTCACCCTTTTCGTCATCAGGTCTACACTTTTTTTCAATTGTTGCTTTGTTAAACTACGTAACAAAGCATCAACAAAGAATCACCGTTAGGTCCGTTAGTCATAGCGCCAACAAAAAAAGCCAACATAAACGCGTTCGGGCGCCAGAAGGAGAAGTATAGTGTCTGTTATCAGTAGTAGCTATTAGCTTACACATTGCTACTTTGCTTTACAGCTAAAGGTCAAATCAAAATTGCAGGTCGACACAAAAAAAACCAAGCCGGGACATGGAACGGAACATAGTCTAACTATTTAACTAAACACTACATTATAATAAGCGCGTGTTGACATAAATCAACATCCTACATCCTACTTCCCCTACATTCACTCTTCACTAAACCACTAGCTAATGACAAACTAAAATATCCCATGGCGCCATCTCTCACCACCGTTTAATCAATTTCGTCAACTTTTTGTTTACGCGACCGACAAAAAACTATAAACTACAAAGTAAAAGTCACATACAAACTACAACTACGGGACGGGAGATCACTTATTCGACCCCCGCTAACAGTTACGGAATTCCGGAACTCCATTTGCATGGATGGGTACCGTACAAATCGATAGGTACGGTACGGTACCGATAGCCCTCCGGTGTTGAAGAACGAGAGAAAAGAACTTACTCTCTAGAAAACGGACACGTTAGAGAACGAATAACACATTCATTCCACAATTCACATATTCCTTTTTTTAGGGTTTAATGCAATACAACGGCCGATTTCTGAAACGCATTTCGGACAAACCGCATTCCCATGAATAATGTATTCATGTATTGTACGCAATGTAAAAAAATACAAAAAAGTCGAGTAGTTATACGCACACTACATGGGAATACAGCGTCAAATCTCAAATAAAGCTTCAGAAACAGGATGTTATATCGCTTTAGAGGATCGGAGACACTACAAAATGTACAAAATCGTAGCATTCACAGTTCTAACCCCGAGGAAAATGTGTTTGTTTTGTTTTTCCTCTAACTTTTTATCTAACAGGAACCGCTGAACAGTTGCAATGTTTTCCCGATTTTTTCGGCTGCAGTTATTTTTAATCGTCTTTTGGACAGTTGCACATTGTTGACCGATTCAATGTTGTAATCTTGTTCAAATGTTCAGAACACAAATTTGCCTTACTTCACACCGAACAAAAATAAAAACAGAACTACGATTTTTGTGTGACCCCGACCCCCAAACCCTTAACCTAACTGTGGTTGTGGTAATAAACACTAAACATATTAATGAAGGCAGAAGGCAAACTTGACCAAATCAGAAGTTACACATACAACACGTGAATTACATAATAAATAAATAAAACACGTAAAGGAAACAAAGAACACATTTACATATCACATAAGATAACCCACTTGCTGGATCCAAAAAGCGAGAGAAGCATCCAGAAGATGTAGACAATATCCATGAAAATCTGGATCGCGGCGAAGATGTGATCCTCAGGGCCGATCTCATACTTGCGTCCGCCCATCAGCATCTATACAATATTAGGGGTATAAATAGGGTCCGCATCACAAAACTTTCGGGAGATAGTACAAGCCTTCGTCGGGAGGTGATTTAGACTAATTTGCATATAATGTATAAGGATTGGTTTTTTTCGGGAGATGTTTCACCCTACCAGAAGTGTGTTAGCTAAGAGACCGGGAGATGGTCGTCCGCAGTTTTTTTTTTTTGAGTTGACGAAACACGAAACATTCAGGAAACTTTGATTATATTCGTTAGAAAAATGATGGGGGTCGTAGTCTTTTGCTAAACAGATGAACTATTCTGTAAATCAATATCGATAAACTCATTTAAGAGACTTAAGACATACCTGAATATCAATAGCCAAGTAGACCATGAACAAGAGAGCCGCAAGCGCCGCATACACAGTGTATAGGAATCTTACCTAAACGATCACGTTTTCATATATACAGAACAGGTGCAGGTGCAGAAGAACTGAAGACTTGTTCATACATAATATAAACAATGTTAGCATATTCCCACAAGCTCGCTAACCATAAGAAGCTTGGTTATAAATATAGTCACACTGAGACACACACAAACTTAGCAGTACACAAAAGCCCTTATCAAAGAACCCCAAGCATAATTGCTAAACTAATTATATGGTACAAATGGTCCTTACATGGAAGGCCAGTGACGCAACCATGGCCACGATGCCGAAAACAAGCAGCACCATTGAAGCAATGAACATGATGCCCATCATGCTGAAATAAATGACGTTATTAAAGCGATACATCGGCCGGTTTTGGCGCTTTTTTAAATGTAGCATGGACGCATGGACGTGTAAATGTATTCCCTGTGTTGTATTATGCAAGTGAAAATAATTCGCATACACTGAGTGGGAATTGGAATTCAGTGTCCAACATACATTTGAAAAACCGGCCGGTATTTCGCTTTAAAGTAAGTAACAAATAGCTGCTGCCCTGTAGCCCTGCTGCTGATGCAATACCTACACTCTCTCATATACACCAATATACCGAAAATTGGAAAATCTAAGAAACATAGGGTCTTTCAAGTAGAGTAGATCAATTATAAAAGATTACCCCTAACGAGTACCAAAAGTTCGTAATTGTTTCTTCAAATAATAATAATGATTAATAAAAATAGCAAGCATCTTACTTGGTCAGGTCATATTTGGTCTGCGATGCAAATATGATAATCGAACCGCAGCACACCGTCGTGATAATGAGACAGAGAAGAACGGAGGTGATGTTATGGTGAGTGGTGATCATCATCGTCATATATCCAATGGAAATCGTCTGAAACGGTACAAATTGAAAAATATGTCTATATTATATTTATGGCCAGCCATGTTAGGAGAACACACCTTATTCTTCTTTCTTCTCTTCATGTCTCTAGTCTCTAATCCATCGTCTAGTTTCTCGAAACGTCACGGTTCCCTATACAAACTCAAACTTTCGAAAATTGTTCCTACATTATGGTTATTACAAGGGTAAAGTAAAGTCATTAAATGCAAAATACCCACCAAAAGTGCAGTCATGATTAGATTGACCGGGAACGAACGTCGAACAGACTCGCAGCACATGAGAACCAGGTAGACAACAACGAAACATCCGCTAAAAATAGTATTATTAGTAAAATGTTATTTCATGTCCTAAACCTACGGCGATCTCTTCCACTTACACATTTGGGCAGTTGGGCAAACTGCCGATAGCAGAAACGTTATTTACTTTTCTTTAATGTTTTTATAAAAACACGATTATATGATTATCTTGTATCTTCACCTCAACACGCAGCGATGCAGCAGTGCATATCTGCATATACACTTAGGGAGACTCCTATTATATTTCATAAACATCAACTTACTAAGACGACCAATATAGTGCCATGTTCGTTCGTACATTGGCACGAATTCCTTCGTGGAAGAATGGAACTGCGGTCATCACAGCCACCACGAACAACTAAATATTCGGATGTCAAGACAAAAAAGCAAGAACTTCGACCGTACGGACTTCGAACAGGGTATAAATTCCGTGCGTAAATGGAGGTGGTTTCTTTAGCTTCGTGATAGACCGTTTTAATAAAACACCATGTTTCGGCCAAATATATTAATTTCGAATTGATTTCGGAGGTGGTCAAAACCAATCCGGAGGTGGTTCATGCTTGTTTTCACGCACCAACATGTGCCCTTGACTTCGAATTCCAGGTAAACACTAGTTTATATAAATATTATATGCTACGCGAATAATATATATTGTTCTAAGTTCTATACTGATACGGATTCGGATAATATACAGGTCTTAAACTATAGTTGGCGTGACTGCGTGTGCGTGGAATAAAAACAACAGAACCGTGGGCAGAGAATCTAGAGCCACACATTGCTCGGCCATCGGCATGTGCCCAGCTTCATATCACTGAAAATCAAGAACCAATACCAGAAATAATCCGGATAAAGAAATAAAAGCGTTTAATGAAATTAAATACCATAAGGGTGACGAGCGTGAAGACCTTCCTAATGAATGCAGCCCTGATAGTGGCGTCGGAGAAGTTGAATGCGTACTTGTCTGCCCGACCACCCTCCATGTGATGTTCACCGGCACCTCCCATTGGTGGACGAGGCATCGGTGGCGGGACAAACCCTTAATAAAACACAGAAATTAATATGTAAATAGCTAGAAGCTTGCAAATATCTAGAAAAACGCACGGATAATGTTCTGTGAAACATTACTGGGGTTTCCATGTTTGCGATTCGCACTTGCGAAAATGACAAACCGCTGTCCATGTTCAAGTCGATGTAAATGACAAGGTCCCGCAGCGATTTTGGATCTAGTATGGATCTATTTCAAAATAGTACGGATCTATTTCAAATAGTATGGATCTGATACACTTTCGCTGCAGGACCATGTCAAAGGTGCGATTCGCATGGATTACGGTAGGCAGTTGACATGCATGTAAAATGACTTGAACATGGACAGCGGTTTGACATTTTCGCAAGTGCGAATCGCATACATGGAAACCCCATAACAATGGTGCAATAATTAAGACATACCAGGTTGCTGTTGCCATCCTGCAGGAGGTGCTTGTCCTGGATTCGCAAACTGCGGATTATATCCTGGCTGTGAATACGGCGGTTGCTGCTGATATGGTCCACTCATATCTGAAAAACAAGGTAGGAACTTTGACAAAGTTATTGGAATAAACAAGCAAGTTAATAAATAAATAAACAATTTAATATAGTTAGGGGGAAATCGCGCGGGCATATGCAAGCTACCGGCTTATTCAGAGATACGCTTTTGTGAAGATAGATACATCAATACAGAATATATTGTTGTTGAAAAATAAATAAAGATAAAGGACTTCTATCTCAAAACCGATTTAGAAGGGAGCGGAGCGCTCGCATCGCAGCGCCCTCGTCGCAAAAATATGTGGAAAATATGATTAATTACGGTAGTATGTGTCATACACACAGAATCAATACCGTACAATGGACAATTTAGATGTTATGACCTGCCGATGCCGTATAAAAATTTTGTTGTAGATTGTAGATCTTTCAACAATTTTGACAAACCATGGTATATAATAAATCGACGATAATTATACAAAACTCAGGATTTTTTTACAATGGGGAATGAAACCAGCTTTACGTCATGAGTTATACAGATGACTACTGTAGGTCAAGAGCGAGTACAAGTAGTGATGTTAGTAAAGGTATTTTTTACTGATATTTAAAATATTAAAGCGAAATACCGGCCGGTTTTTGAAACGCATCATGGACAACTGCATTCTTATGTATTTATGCGAAGTGGGGGTCTAATTGGGGTCTATTTTTTATGCTAAATTATGCTCATTTGCATATGACGCACAAGAATGTTGGTGACTCGATGCGTTTCAAAAACCGGCCGGTATTTCGCTTTAAAATATGGACTGTGACCCTATCAGTTGCGAATCGTGATAGGCTGTCGCCAATAAAAGGGCCTAGGATGGAAGGAAAACAACGCAGAGAGTGAACAAACCTATTGATTGAGCCTCTCTCTCTTTCTCTCTTTTTTACTAGTTAGGCGGGGAGAGGAGAAACCGACGGACAAATAGAGGAAATAGTGAGGGGAACGATGACAGAGCAAGTGTATAAAACAGGGCAACGACTAGTAAATGTAAAATATAAGCATTTTATTATTTCGCAACAGAGCTTGTCATACGTAAATAGCGCTGACGTCATGCTTGGACAGCAACAGCATAGACATGTATTAATAATCTATACGCATTTCGCCTAATGCTAAGAACGATTGCCAATAATATAGAAGAGCCAAACACCATAGCTCAGAATTTTTTTCAAACTTACAGTGGCTAAAAGAGGTGAAACTCTGATTCTGGAATTATAGCAGTATCATAAACGAGAGTGACTCACAATGAAAAGATCAATATATAACCGTTGGAAGAGTCACGTCTCATAGAAACTGGCTTCACAGCTTTGCGCCGGGCAGTTTCACTCTCGAAACTTCCTTTTTGGAAAAAAAGCCGAACAATGAAAATAGGAAATAGGACAGAATTGTGCTAATCAATATCGATTCTCAATATTAATAGAACAATATATTTTAATAAGAAATGTATTGCGCAATAAAACCCTTTGCTGAAATTGTGTGCTGAAATTTCTGTCGCTTCTCAAAGACCACATGTAAAGAAATTTTTTGACGCTGACGTTGAGTATGGGACGAATAAATTGAATAAAGGCACTGTTGCTCTAGCATACTGTATCAGTATATACTAACATACTGTATCATAAAGAATAAGTACACTTTTAAACGAAAGAAATTATTTTTATTATTTCTATTACATATACGTATGAGTATGAGTATGGTGGGGCATGTCAGGCAAAAAATTTTCTACCTGTTGTTCAAACTGTGTGCGTGATTCATAAAACACACATATTTCTTTTATATTATATGTTTACGGATTGTTGAAAAAGGTTGGCTCACCACAAGTTTATTTATTCTTACAATTATGACACTAATTACAATTCGACAAGACTTGCGCGATACATTTTTTGTGTTTTAATTAAATATAATCTTGAAAGTGAAGAATATAATATGTACATTTCTAGAAAAGAAAAAACGTATTCTAGTTGGATGAGCTGAAACTCATTTTCAAAGAAAATGAACAAAAATGGCTTAGTTGTGGCATAAACAGAATCTTATATTGTAGAATCTATCTCTTAAAGTGCAATATTGCCAAACTCTCATACGTAAAAAGTAAAAAGATGTGTCGAAACAGAATGCACTATGTATATGTACATGCAATGAAAAGCTTTTTTCTAGTAAAAGAAATTTCATAAGAAAAATGGTTAATTAAATGGATTATTGTGCCCTTATTCAGAAATGACACCGTAATTTTTTTAGGAAAGGCCTTATTGTTAGCACCTAAACCTAAGTCGCGTTGTCAACTACTTTGTGGCTAAGCAATGGTAATACAATACACACATTAAAAGTGGGAAATTACCGCCCAAGGGGTATACATGAATGTGCTAAAGTTCAGAAAAGTAAAAGGTAAAAGGGTCAGGTTCACGACAGAATCTATACCGTGAATTTCTTATATCGGCATGCCGCATGCGCATGCATGCTCTCGAGCTTTGCGATTCCACTTATGAAATACACTTTTCCAGAAACTCAAAATTAAGCGAGTTATTTGACAAAAACTACCAACCTAAACTTACCACAGTTCGAGAAAATTGGATTTTGGTTATGCAGGTGAAGCGTGTCCCTTTCTATGCGGCTACGATATGTTCGGGCCGGTAGCTCTTGTCAAATAACTCGCTGCGTTGTACCTTATACAAACGCGGCTTCGTGGTTACTTTCGCATAGTTCAGTAGCACAATCTGAGTATTTTCAATGCAAAATACTTTCTTGTGAGCCTGACCCTTTAAGTAATTAATTGTATGTATATGTTAGGTTATTGTTTTAGTGATTAGAGATCGTTAGAGTAGACTTACAAAGCACAAGTATGTATAAGTAGAAAGTCAAAGGTTGAACGGTAATTAGACGATAAATGAGGCCCAGTTTAGGTCCATGTAATCCACGTAAAGTTTATTTATGGAGCCTAACCACATATATAATATAAAAGAGTTTAATTTCGTTACCATGGTTTCCTAATAGAACATTCTCAGTGAAGTGCTATTTGTGGAAATAACGTATTAAATACGGTCACATGATTTTGCCTAATTTTCAGGAAAATTGGAAAATTCTAGAATAGATTTTTTCTCTGATGATTCACATATTCAGATACTTTTCGGAATATCAGATTAACTTTGTTCAGATGGCGAGTATTGTTCTGAAAACTGCCGGAATTTAATAAAGCAATGTTGAGTACTAACTATGACCACACTTTATTTTAGTGAGTGAAAAAAAGACAAAATAAACTATGATACTCACCTTGGTACGGTTGCAGTGTAGGGGGCATATATGTTGCTGAAAGAAGCGTGCATTATGTTCCAATACGTAATAAATAAAGTTGAAGCAATAAATAAAAGACCCTTTAAAAGACCCTGGGCCTCCCCTTTAAAGGATCGCAGTCACTGCAAAATCGTCGTTTTTCTTCGAGTTTACTTGTATTTAGTAAAGAATAGAGACAAATACTTTACCAAAACCGAATAATTTGAATTCCAACTCAGGGAGTGAACAAGTAGAAAAGTAGTTCTACTTAACTACAGCAGGATCACGAAACGTGTTCATACAGCTGCTTTCCGATCGGGAGTATGCAAATTATTTCGGCAAATATCTGCATATTATATATTTACATATACTGCAAGGGTCTGCAGGCATATCACTACACGTTTCATAATCCCGCGGTAGTTAAAGGGTCAGGCCCATTTCAAATGACCCCTATTTTTGATGATTCCATTTTTCTTTATGTCAAATATGGTAGGATACGATACATTTCTAATTTTCAAGCGCAAAATTCACGCAGTATTCAGCAATTTACCATTGCCAGTCATACCCAACTATTTATCGCAGTTGTCGCGCCCCTTCGCGCTAATTGGTCAATATGCTCTATTGGGCGTGGTAATTGCGATATTGGCCAATTAGCGCGAATGGGCGTGACAACTGCGATAAATAGTTGGGTATGACTGGCAATGGTAAATTGCTGAATACTGCGTGAATTTTGCGCTTGAAAATTAGAAAAGTATCGTATCCTACCATATTTGACATAAAGAATCAGATGGAATCATCAAAAATAGGGGTCATTTGAAATGGGCCTGACCCTTTAAATAGAACTACTTTTCTACTTGTTCACCCCCTGAGTTGGAATTCAAATTATTCGGTTTTGGTAAAGTATGTTTCTTTATTATTTACTAAATTCAATTAAACTCGAAGCAAAATGATGATTTTGGAGTGACTGCGATCCTTTAATTATCCTGTAAACAATTATTGCTCAGTATCTTAGTTTCCAGGTAAGTAAAGCGTGAAGTGTAGAGCTTAAAATGAAATACCGGCCGGTTTTTGAAACGCATCGAGTAGGACAGCATTCTTATGGAGCTTATATAAATGAACATAAATTAGAATAAAAAATCGAGCTAAATTCGAGTAAATTAGCATAGATACGATATAATTCAGTTGTCCACGATGTGTTTCAAAAACAGGCTGGTATTTCGCTTTAAAACGATAAAAAATAAAAATAAAAAATATCGATATACTCACGAGCTTGCTGATATTCCTCTCTATTTATCTGGCCGGGCATTCTTTCGCTCTAAACAAAAAGTTTGAAAAATACGAAAGGATAAATATTTTAAAGCGCAATGCTGGCCCCTTTGGAAAATTTGCATATGATAAGCAAATCCTATGTATCCTATGCTAATTTTATACGATCGTCCACGGCATTCGTACAAAATTAGCATTGGATACATAGGATTTGCTTATCATATGCTATTTTCCAAAGAGGCTAGCATTTCGCTTTAATATAAATATATGTCAATGGCAAATGCGAAGGAAGTTGTAGGCTGCAGAAAGTGTAAGGTGCAAGGGTGCCTTATGTATGTACGTGCGTGAGGTTGCGTTATTAACTGTAATGAGAAGAATTATGAGAAGAATCATAGTGCAGTATGATAAGATCTGCAAAGTCTACGGCGTACATTTTTCCCTACAAATTAGTTAAATATTCTCTACCCAGTATGTCGAAAGTTTGAATAATTGATAACTTTCAATTAGTAAGATATAGCGGGGGGAAGTTCTAGAAGAGAGAGAGATGAATGTAACTTGGAGTATTCATTTTATTATGAAAGACTAAGAACCCCTTTCCTATTTCCCAACCAAACGTTAGAGATTTAAAAGCTTGCGCAATTTGACTTGTTGAAAAGAAGGTTACACACTGCAACACTACAGTGCATAATTAATTGAGAGAGATTTAAAGGTATCATGTTGATCCTCGCTGGATGAAGAATATATGTAAAATAAAACGAAAAAACCATGTTATTGTTACCCTATCCCTTAAATTAAATTTAAAGCGAAATTTCGGCCGGTTTTTGAAGCAAATGAACATAAGTTAGAATCGAGCGAAAAGTCGAGCCAAATTCGAGCAAATTAGCATAAATACGTAAGAATTCAGTTTCCCACGACACGCTTCAAAAACCGGCCGGCATTTCGCTTTAAAGTCTCGCAACCAAAGATAACAACAAGAAATATGCTCAATACTTTCTTAACGGTGCTATCTCACTTACTGATATTATCTTATCAGAAATTTCTTTTCGTCGACAAAATGGCGTTGACCCGATCAGAAAAGCGATTTTACCAAAATGCGTTCCTGTTTGTGAGGAAATTTATTGTCTTATTGTGAAGAAAGGTAAACTCGAGTTGCGAACATGTATGGCGAAATGAAAAAATGAAACGCTGCGCGCGAAGCGCGCGCGAATTCGGATTGGCATGCAAAAGTTGCTAAAAGTTGTTTGCCGATTCTCGGTTTTCATGCTCAGAAAGAAAGAAAGGAAAAAAAAAAGAAAAAAAAGGTAAAAAAAACGTTACGGCGTGCAAGAGGCGTGGAAAAAACTTGCACGCCGTTGGGTTCTGACTGCAGGTTGCCCGCCGTAACGTTGCCGCTTGCACGCCGTGAAGAGTAAGGTTGCAGCTCGCTCGCCATAGATTTTCCGCTTGCATGCCCACTCACGCCATTTCGCCTGGGGCTTTTGGTGTGCAAGCGGCGCGATAACGGCGGGCAAGTTTTTTCACGCCGCTTGCACGCCAATTTTCACGTGCAATTTGAAAAAAAAAGCGTAAGAACCACCATCCAACCTTCATTTTTAGAGCTTTCCGCCATGAGCATCGCGATATCCGGCTTTTCATCATTATCAAAACTGCTCCAGAAAAATGCTTCTCTCTTTCTCTGTAACTTGAAAAAGTCATAACAGTATCTTTTACTTGTATATTATTTTTTATCTAAAAGAAATCTTGCAGAAAATCTGTAAAAAAAAGACCCGGAAAAAATCAATGTTTTTTTACAAACATATGATTTCTGAGCACGTAAAGACTAAAGAGACAAAGACAAGGGAATTTTCGGAATAAATGTGAATTATAGCAGTTAGTAAGAAAAATCTCGAGTACGATTGAAAACTTCTAGAAAATATCAAGAGTAGTGCTGCGGTCAATATTCTCCTTCGTATTGTAGTTCGTCTTTTTACAGTAATTCTGAATTCCTTAATTATAATTATTTGTTGGTTGTTCAGTCTAACACCTACGTCAATCGGATCAAGATACTGGAAAGATTTTCGTGAGATTAGTATAATACAATATTAAACGAGATATAATACACGGACATTAGAGAAAATGCATTTTGGATTGTTTATCCACTGATATTCAGGAAATCATGTACGCATCTGAAAAGGGCAGAGTGGAATTACATTGCGGAACGTTTACTTCGAAAATATTGTCCTTTTGCTGAAAGAGGATATTATTATTATCCGTCCCTTATGACAGCAAGTTACGTTATGCTATAAGAAAGACGAATACCAACCAACTACCCGCCTATGTACCTGTAAACTTGGCGCACCGTTGGCACACTTTTTGGACGAGAGCCACAGTTGCGACGATGTTGCGGCAATGGGAATTTCAAATTCCACAAATTTCGATCCATGGTGTACCGTGCGCCACTTTGGTTGCCGCGAAATTGGTTCCGACGCCTAGCACTGGCCTATGTCTATGCAAGTCGACTTCGCGGATGTTTCGCGTTCTTACATTCAAATTTCGCATCGGATTTTTCTTATTTTATTATGAATTCCTTGTTTATTTATTTCGTCTGACTTTTATCAGGTAGGGCGTAGGCGAACGAGCGAAGGCCGTATTTAAAAAAGACAGAAATTAAAATAAAAAGTTATTGATCACTTTAACATAATAACCAAGCTTTGCAAGTTAAAGAATATATCATAAAGTTATTAGGCACATTCTGGAAGTAAAATATAAAAAAAATCCTGTTTATATAGAGCAACGGAGCAACATTTTTGAACGGTTTGCAAATTTGCAGTGATTGAATCCCGTAGAAATTCATTTTAGGGATTTATCCCACACTTCTGCGCAAAGACTAATCCCTAAATCAAATCTCTTTTATTTATGATAATTTATTTTTTTTAATTCCAAAAAAATGAGAATAAAACGAATGAGAATGAAAATTTATTAACTTAGTTTCGCACATAGTTTTCGCGACTACATTCTTCACGGGGGCTGAAAAAAAAGTAGAAATGAGAAAACGTAACGTATAGACCTAATGGAAAAAAAAGATTGGAGTAGAAAATTGACAAATTAATTGAGACTACCACACATCAAAGCTCGCGAAGCCCGCCAGGACCAGGGGTGCGCATGAAGATGTAAATTCCTTTTTGCGCACTTCTGGCACCCCAGCAGAATCTTTCTCTCTTTGAGCACGAAACCGGATTGAGCTGACGCAAATTGAGCACTCCTATAATTAGACAATGGTTTTAATAGTTCAGATTTGCATATTTGAAAACACAGTATGCAACTATGTCATATAGTTATCGGCAAGAGATCCAAGCGCGGAGTGGCATTTGTCCCGTCACGCTTTTTGTGCGTACGTCGTAGTTGTACACACTACTTGAAGTTAATGCTTGAACGACGGACGATGACGTCACCAATGCGCCCTGGAAAGTTTGGGATAAGCACCAGGCCCGTAAATATTATAGCAAGTGAACAATTACATAAAATATTACAGAGCGGATACAATTGTAAGACTACAAAGCTTACGAAATGGGATTTTCGTGATATGAACCGATAAAAAAGAAATTAGCCCTCAATGTATGTTGCATTCTCTGGTAATTTATTAAATGAATTGTGCACTATCCGGTAATTTATAACGGGCAACAGAAATTTGAGATTTCTTTGTCACAGAAGCAAACGCTTTGCGAATCTGTTGAGTTTTGCAAAACACAAAGCAAAATACCTTGACTCCCTGTGGAAGATTAGGAAAATAACTCGATATTCGGTTGCTCAGCGTGATCTGATTCCAGAATTCATCATAGACGGCGAAGTCGTCACGATCCTAAACCAGAGGCCGGTTTCACAGAAATTTAACGCTGGGGGTAAGGTTACAGGCGTCTCGTGGTTTAGCGTGCTCTCTCGGCCTTCTCTCGCTGCGTGTCAAAGGCAGAGAAAGCCGAGAGAGCACTCTGAACATGAGACGCCTGCAACCTACCCCAGCGTAAGATCTTTGATGGGGTATAACGGACTATATTCAGGGGCAACACTTTTTTTGCTCGGTCTGAGATTGCTCTAGCTGAAGTCTAACTGTAAGTCTAAGCCTTAGAATTCGTCTAATTGAAAGCATAAGAGATAATCGTGCGGAAACTGAAAGATAAACCGGAACACTTCTATTTTTTTTTCCTTTCCCAGCTCGACAGACTACTATCACAGCAATTAGTACTATAACCTGTAAATTTCTGCTACTTACGCTCAACAGTATTTGATGTCCATTTGTCCATCTTACAGCTCCGGCTGGATTGAATCCAATGCTTGCGGGAAGCCGTTTTGGGTATTCCATATCCAGCGAGAAAGCCTTACGAAGCCGCGAATAATAGTAGCCGTAGACCTACAACGAGAAACTTTAACGCTTTATAACAGCCGTTTTTTGAAACGTAGATTGGACACTGTATTACCATATCGCGTATGCAAATAGCTGCGCGGAACATAGGTGGGAATGCTCTTGTTCAACATGCGTTTCAAAACCGGCCGTTGCTGCGCAAGATATTTGATCTTGGGTGGCCAAGGATGTGCCTTCCATTCGCGGTACACACCCAACGTTATCACTTCGTACTGCATCCGAGTTTTCAGCGCTCTAGATGTTAAAGCGGCGCGGCACCTGACTTTATATATTTATATATAGTTTATTGATACACACATAGAAACATATGCAATCAAAAGGATACCCTAAGACGAACGGCTTCACAACAGTTCCTATCCTACTAACAAGGGTCCAAACACTAACAAGGGTCCAAACACTAGTTGCGAAACGTATGCTGCATTTCCATGTATTATATGCAAATTTCCGTGCCCTACTGGACATTTCTGTCACTGAATGAAATACGGTGGCTTGCATATTGATATTACACACGAATCCAGTTGCCAGGCATTCGTTTCAAAATCATTTGTTATATTGCTAAAACAACGCGGAGTGCTGGAGATTACTCATTTCAATGTAACTTCCAGAAAAGTTGAAACGTACACTTCCTCCGGAAAATAGTAGGGTCATGCCACTCGTTGGATTGAAAAGTGCAGCCGAAACATATGAAGGAGAGCTGGGAAAAATTTGTCGCAGCGAGTAGACCTGTTTGTAAAGAAAGCTATGAATTATTTATATTGAGAATTAAAACAGAGACATCCATAAACATAAACAAGAAAGTTACAGAGAAATTTACCTTAGAACAACAAACTCGATGTCGGTCTGTATGAGAAGGCTATATTTCTCTACAGCTTTTCTTTTGTATAGCGTTAGACTATCACCCCAAGTGTCTCAACTCTTATTGCTTACTTCAGTGCTGGTATCGAAAGTTACTTGAATTCGAGAAATGGCTTAGGCTTAGGCTTAGGCTTTGGTAGGGTCGCAGAACAAGGTTATTTTGAAGTGGCGTAACGCCCTATGTTTATGGGTAGATAAAGTACATATAGATATAGTACAAAGGTAGGTAAAGTCAGAATTATGCCCAAAAAATAGTTGAAAGAAAAACGTTGAAACACCAACCTCAGAGACAGTTCTGCCTGTCAGTTCGTACACTTTACTGCCCGAAAATAGGTAGTTATGTCCGGTGTCAGCTAAAGAAGATGTTCAATTTTATTAAATTTTCCACAAAACTGCTCAAATTTTTTGGAAATATTTGTGAATATGTGTAAATTACGTAAATTACTAACTAATAGGTGCGAATATTTTGAAAATATTTTCGAAAGATAAATATTTTTGAATATTGCCTATTGGAATGGAACATTGGCATTGGAACACCTTATTGGTGCAGTTAATAAATAAATAAATAAATATTAATAACTACATGTTGTAAAGGCGTCGACAGTACGCGGACAATCCCCACTGCTTGATCCGCCTCCGTTCGCTGGAAAATCGGAATAAATAACGACAATTAAAGCGAAATACCGGCCGGTTATTGAAATATTTTTATTCTAATTTTTGTGTACAACTGAATTCCTACGTATTTATGCTAATATGCTCTAATTTATATCAATTTTTTATGCTAATTTATGCTCATTTGCATAGGCCGCATAAGAATGCTGGTGTACTCGATGTATTTCAAAAACCGACCGCATTTCGCTTTAAAGGATCGCAGTCACTACAAAATCGTCGTTTTTCTTCGAGTTTACTTGCATTTAGTAAAGAATAGAGACAAATACTTTACCAAAACCGAATAATTTGAATTCCAACTCAGGGAGTGAACAAGTAGAAAATAAGTTCTACTTAACTACCACAGGATCACGAAACGTGTTCATACAGCTGCTTCCCGATCGGGAGTATGCAAATTATATCGGCAAATATCTGCATATTATATCTTTACATATACTGCAAGGGTCTGCAGGCATATCACTACACGTTTCATAATCCCGCGGTAGTTAAGTAGAACTACTTTTCTACTTGTTCACCCCCTGAGTTGGAATTCAAATTATTCGGTTTTGGTAAAGTATGTTTCTTTATTCTTTACTATTCAAATAAACTCGAAGCAAAATGATGATTTTGGAGTGATTGCAATCCTTTAAACCGTTTGCTGAAAAAATCGTTATAGAGATCAATTATTTTAGTACATTTGCGTTATTATTATTATATATTATAAACACAACGTAAGTTGCTAACTTCCTAATCTGAAGAAGAACTAAGTATTGTTTCTGAACATATTACTGTGCGAACTTACATGAGCCTCCACTATCAGGAAAGCGTGGTGAGGGAGTTGTTGTTCTAGATCTAAATTTGGTTCAACTATTGAATGCAGTAACATTTTTATACTGAAAATCCGCTCAAATGCACTAGAAAAATAAAACAGAGGCTTCTTCTATAGCGAGTTTTGGGTGTTAGGAAATGCAATTTCTACAGCAATGAATATGTAGTACTCCTCTCTGTGCAGAACAAAATACTCTTTAATAGAAAAGTTTTCAACACAGACCGGCCAAAAAGACCATCGAGCCATGAGGACTTTGTCGTGGTCGGGATTGGTCGCCTAGTCGTTGTTGGTTCTGGTCTCACTAAACAAAAGTTAATTTAGAAAGTTATGATAGGTATTGAGAAAACTCGGTCATTGCTTGTTGTAAGACTTCAGGCCTTCAGGCTATCCTAGCCTAGCACTATGACAAGTGCGGGGTCTTAAGGTTCCCTTGGGTTGACCGGTTGACGTTCTTTATTTGCATTGATCGTTAACCAATAAAACGTTCTTATTATTCGTGGCCAACTGATGTCTCTTACCGTCAGACAGGAGGCCGTTGGTGCGACGCCGCTAGTGTTAACTGTGTTAACTACTTTACTATTGATTGTATTGAGGTATCAGTAACTGTATCTCAAAAAATAAACTTGCATACCGTCACCGCCACTGGACCATCCGCCAGAGCCTCCACCTCCACCACTTGAGGAACCTGAACCTGCACCTGAAATTAAAATATCATTGTTTTCTCAACAAACATCTTTATTATTTAGAGCAATGGTGCCTGTAAGGGTTCAAGTGACATTAAAAAATCTTCTACCGAATCGTGAATGAAGTTTGAATTACTACTTTCTCAGGCGCGCAGCGCGGACATGCGAATCCGCGTCCGTGGGAAAAAAGAGATGGCTTTTTGACATGATAAAGGCGGAGTCGCAGAAAAAAAGAGGGCGGGACTCGTTTCTCTCTGTCTCAATTGTTCAAAGCAAATTTGATCTTTTCCCGCGGACTCGGTTTCGCATGTCGGGGATGCGCGCCTCGGGACCAGAGTATCCTAACTCTTACTTCACTCTATGAAACGTCACAATGATGCGTCAGAGGAGTGTGATTGTACCAATTTTTCTTTTCTTTCACCCCAAGTGATTCCCTACCATAAATATCCTGAATAGCCTGAATATCGTCGCTTTTCAGCCTCGGTTCCACATAATTTCCACTAGAATCGGTTGTTTTCTGATAAAATGGAGCCATGATTGCGTTTTCATCCCGAGAATGTGACAATCCCAATGTATGGCCTCCCTCGTGAATAGCAACGGCTAGGATGTCGGTGTAGGAGTTGCTAAATAGGGTTTATTAATTAAGACGTACGGTTGTAAATGCCGTAGGCTTTTTGGACCTTACGTATTAGTAAAAGATGGCTTACCTGTGGAGAGCTGGTGGCGCACCTATGGCGCACCTACCGCGCGACCTTCAAAAACATTTACGTCTAGTTCCACGGTATAGAAAAACAACCATTCGCAAACCTGTCAATTTTCTCTGCATCTCTGTATGCCCAGTTCTCATCCTCATCAAAGTGAAGTTTTCCATTTTCAGGCATTGTTGCATGGGCCAATACGCCGCCTGGCAAATAGTAACACTTGGAATGCTACATTAGTAAGAACAAGAAAGCCATCTTATGGGGTTTCCAAGTATGCTGAGAATTGTTTAGTATCTTGGAACTGCACGATAATATTTTTTAATTTTTCATAGTATATGCAGGTTTCGTGCAAAAATACGGTAGTATTGACAGAATCAATCACACCGATTTTTTGGGATACTTGGAAACCCATTACAATTCCATTGGCGAGAACAAAAGCTAGGGATTTTTGGCACAAAGGAATGAACAACAAAAGAATGACAAGGAACTTCGGGCTATACAGTAACCAATGGGGTAGGGTCCGTAAAGAAATAGTTGACGGTTCCCTTATGAGATGGTCATTGCTTTTCACTAATCTCGGGGACCTACCCTTTCCATCAAAAGGCCACGGATCTCCATGATTATTGGCTCCGAATCGCACTTGAATATTTCCATCAGATGCTACTTCCTCGATTTGTAACGGTGTTACTTCCGACCAACGACTGTAGGCCTCCCG
>JAANDG010000994.1:0-29146 GCA_036852015.1 Pelodera strongyloides | reverse complement strand
TTCAAAAATCAAATAATGGTGCACACTAACCAAATCTATGCAGCAGCAGATGGGATTCCTCATTGGCGAGCCCCCATATTTCTAAGCTCAAACAAATACAAAGTTCACCCTCAAACAATGCCAAAACCTGAAGCTGCTCCAATGCCAATTCCCCGAGAAGACGCGGTTCTCGGAGTTGAACAAGGGAGCAGCCCAAGTCTCAACATATTTCTAAGCTCAGACAAATACAAAATTCACCCCTCACTCAGTGTTGCAAACAAATTTTCATAAAATCAAATAATGGTGCACACTAACCAAATCTATGCAGCAGCAGATGGGATTCCTCATTGGCGACAAACGGGATGGGATCTTACGTCGAGAAGATGCATCGAAGCCTCATCGTCCAACGAAGTCAATGAAAGCAAAGAATAGCAGAACAACAACGGCAAAGTACTCTCGCTCTCTATCCTACTTTTATCTAAACCCAAAACATAATAACTAAATCTCAGATGGATCTCGACGGTCGACGTTCACCCTCAAACAATGCCAAAACCTGAAGCTGCTCCAATGCCAATTCCCCGAGAAGACGCGGTTCTCGGAGTTGAACAAGGGAGCACCCCAAGTCTCAACATATTTCTAAGCTCAAACAAATACAAAGTTCACCCTCAAACAATGCCAAAACCTGAAGCTGCTCCAATGCCAATTCCCCGAGAAGACGCGGTTCTCGGAGTTGAACAAGGGAGCACCCCAAGTCTCAACATATTTCTAAGCTCAAACAAATACAAAGTTCACCCCTCACTCAGTGTTGCAAACAAATTTTCATAAAATCAAATAATGGTGCACACTAACCAAATCTATGCAGCAGCAGATGGGATTCCTCATTGGCGACAAACGGGATGGGATCTTACGTCGAGAAGATGCATCGAAGCCTCATCGTCCAACGAAGTCAATGAAAGCAAAGAATAGCAGAACAAAAACGGCAAAGTACTCTCGCTCTCGCTCTCTATCCTACTTCTCTCTAAACCCAAAACATAATAACTAAATCTCAGATGGATCTCGACGGTCAACGTTCACCCTCAAACAATGCCAAAACCTGAAGCTGCTCCAATGCCAATTCCCCGAGAAGACGCGGTCTCGGAGTTGAACAAGGGTGCACCCCAAGTCTCCAACATATTTCTAAGCTCGACAAAATACAAAGTTCACCCTCAAACAATGCCAAAACCTGAAGCTGCTCCAATGCCAATTCCCCGAGAAGACGCGGTTCTCGGAGTTGAACAAGGGAGCACCCCAAGTCTCAACATATTTCTAAGCTCAAACAAATACGAAGTTAAAGCATAAACAAAAACGCACTTGCTTTATTCGCAGTGTCCCCAATCAGTAATTCATCAAGCGCTTGTGCAAGAACTGCAGCAGCCGTACGCTCCGCAGCAATCCGACTCTAGAAACAGGTTCAAATAGTTTAGAAAAACCCTTGGTTCGCAAGTTCACAACAACGAAAATGAAGAATGATTATAGCCACCACTACTTGACAATTCAAATTCCTATTTCCTATATTCCTATACAAAACGACAGCCCTGTACGAGGGAGGGCAACTCCAAAAAAAATTGTCCAAAAAGGGCAAGTACAAAAAAAACAGCCGCGCAAGCCCACATCTATTCATTCTCTAGCAAAAATCAAGAATAGTAATAGTAGACATAAAAGGAAATAAAAAGAACTCAACTCACCGCTAACTGATTCATAACCTCTTCTGTTCTTCACTACCATCATCCGACATTGCATTAATCGAAGCAGAAGCACTCGCATCTTCTTCACGTGCATCTACTTTTGGTAAAGCACCGACTCCGGAGTTACATTGTGCTGGAGTCTGGAAAAATAAAAGTTATATATATATATATATATATATATATATATATATATATATCCTAGCTTACTAGTTATAAAAGTGTGGTGCAATGTAGCACATGGATCATGGATATCCATACAGGTAGCGTTAGAGTTCAATAAAAAGTTCCGGTCTGTTTCTAGTTCACGTATTATTCGGTTCAGAGTCTGAACCGAATAAAGAAGTGAACTAGGGAACAACAAAACGACAGTATATCCAGTTTATTTTACAATGCATCATATATTGTTCCCAAGCACAAACGAACACTAGTGTTTCATAAAAGAAACTAAAAACCTGATAAAGTATACGTTTTGTACGCAATAAATTATTACATTAAAATTTAATAGGCATATCCGGAACTTACGCTCCCGATTATATTAGAAGCACAAGATCTAAACGAAAGACCTAATATTCGCAAAAAAAATCTGGAACGACGGTCACTGAAAAAATGACCGAGCTAACTTTTCTAACAGTTAACAAGCCTAATCCAACTTAACCACCGAGAAAGTTTGAAGTTGATTGGTGAAATAACTTTTGAGAAATGTTATAAATAGGGTGAAAAAAGTCGCAGGCCCTCGGAGAAGAACTGAAGAACCAAAAAGGGCTAGGCGCGCTACCAATTACGCGATCAAATCGGAGGGCCGGCGCGCTTTCTATAGGACTTTATGTACTGTATATATTTTAATTTACCGCGGCCAATACAGTAATTCACTGCGGAACCAATTTTTTTGAACTCATACACCTTTACACGTTTTCGCATGCACCGTGCACTCTCGGCGTTGTTTTTTTTTTTGTTTGGCCGTGTGTTGGCTTTCAACTTTGTTTTTAAATTATTAGTAGAAATATAAATTATGAATTAAGTTGCAGTGATTTTTCTTTCGTGAACTACTAATTATACCTGTAGGAGTCACTCAAACTTGCTTATTGTAGTGACTTTCCTGCAAGAGGTGAAGACAGAATATACTCATTCTATTCTGAAATTTCGATTCTTCTGTGATTTGTCGTGTCGAGATGACTAGGTGAGTTCCATTACCTTATGTCAGGGAGGCGATGTTTTTACATCCAGCTTTTGAGCGCAAAAATTTCAGATAGTGTTTTATTTTTTATTTTGTCAGCGACCATTGTCCCCCTCCACTATTTGTTTATTATAAACGCTACCTTACTTTTTCTTCACGGAATAAGTAATTGTAAGTGTTGTACAATTTTCGTTTAGGTGACCGGCAGTTATTGTGCGTAATTGCGTAACCGGCAGTAATTTGTTTCCTGTGCTTATGTTATTTTTTCCAGGATGAGGGGCTTATTCCTCTTTGCAGTATTGACTGCGGTGTCGTCGACCAACATCCCATCGTCTGTGCTTGATCTCAATGAGCGTTTTCTTGAAGTTAAGGATCAGGGACTTTGGTTCGTTAAGGTACGCAGAATTAGCATATTGCATAAATTTAGATGGTGGTCTTGAGCTCGTAGCCATACGACCGTCTGGATTAGAATATTAGGTATGGAGAAAATCAGAAACGTATCATAAAGGGCGCGTTCGGGATTGATTTTCCGAAAGGAAACCATACAAATTCATCGTTCGGGATGGACTTTTTGGAAATGTTCCAATGCTTGGAGAAAACAAAAAAATACAGTATGAAAATACAGTAGCTTGCGAAAAACGTTTCCCGCGCGTATTTTTCAAATTTTCCATGCTAATTCATACTGTATTTTTTGTTTTCTCCAAGCATTGGAACATTTCCAAAATGTCCATCCCGAACGAGGATTTGGCCGAGTTTCCTTTCGGAAAATCAATCCCGAACGCGCCCAAAGAGATACAAGTTTCGGAAAAACTACATATATTTGGATGGTGGTTTTGAGCTTTTCCCTACGAGTTTTGTGCCCTGGGTAAGCTACACTCTTAGACTCTGTGTTAGCAGGCTAGTTTATCTCATAGGGTGACAGAGAAGAAAGAAAGTTCTTCCATATTTGAAAGGCAGTTGAATATGAAAAATGAATTAAAAGTTACCTATGCTTGGACAGTGCAGGTGCAGTCGCAACTTGTTTTAGTCTTCTGACGCGTAAGAAATCATTTGCTGTGTTGATCAACTGTACCTTCATTGAATGCAAGAAGGTTTCCTTAACATATCGTAATTATAGTTTAATTCCAGTTATATGCTCCATGGTGCGCTCACTGCAAAAGATTGGCACCAATTTGGGAACACGTTGGACACGCAATAAACGACAAAGTTCGTGTTTTGTATATTATGCTGTATTTCATTAATTAAGTACAGCAAAGGAAAAGCAAATAGCAAAACATGTACAGTGTGTAAGAGAAATGGGAAAGAAAAGAAACGAACAAAATCTCATGGAAATGACACGGGGTGAATTATAAATATTGAATGAATTATGAATGATTTTATTTTTTACGAATATTAACAAATTTTCAGGGCGTTCCCGTTCGTATGGCTAAGATGGACTGTACCCGTTTCCCCGCTGTATGCTCAACATTGGGCGTGAATGCTTATCCAACATTACTCTTGTAAGTTGTTATTTTTATTTTCATCAGAAACAAGGTTGATCTTGTTCTTATCAATTTGTATTTTGTACGTGAACTACCCTCTCATTCAGATTTTTTATGTTTTATTATTCACATATGTTACATATTTTAACTTTAAAGCGAAATACCCGCCGATTTTTGAAACACATCTAGTAGACCAGCATTCTTATGCAGCTTATGCAAATGAACATAAATCAGAATAAAAATCGAGCTAAATCCGAGTCACTTTGCATAAACACGTACGAATTCGGTGGTCCGCGGTGCGTTTCAAAAACCGGCAGGTATTTCGCTTTAAGCGCAAGCTCAATATTATTTTCTTAGCTTCCGCCACGGAAAGCAGCTGAGTTATGAAGGAGAACGTAAGAAGGAAAATCTAATCGAATTTGCTACTAAAGCATCCGCTGCCTTAGTTGGAGACGTGAAGAATATGGTAGAACTCAATGAGGTTCGTTACTTTTTGTTTGTGATGAGATTCAGATACAGATTTTCCGCCATTTTGTTGATTATTTTGGCTGCTTTAATTTAATGTTTGGATATCATTCATTATTCACCATGTATGGATGGGGCCATTGGCTATATGTACTCAGCTCTTCCGTACACATATTTTTTTTCAAAAATAGCTGTAAAATGGTAAAATCCGTAATTTTATAACCTTATAAAGTGAAGTCGTGACTGATCACAATTTGAAAAAAAAGGTCAAAAACCGGCCGGTACTTCGCTTTAAAAATAGTTCAATCATCCATGCATATTGGCGAAATTCGATATCACTTTGTTATGCTAAACGGTGTTGATAAATTGTTTTTGTATGTTATATGTACGCATGCATTTACTGGTAATTATACTGTGTATGTGGTCGTTTAGATTCGGGAAAAGTCTCGTGAGGATCCTTCTTTCTTCTACATTGGAGATGAAACGTCCGATCTTCGTACTGAATTTGACCGTGCAGCCGAAGTTTTGTTCAGCAAGACCCGCTTCTTTAAGGTATGTGTTTCCCTTTACTAGGTGTGTTATGTTTCAGTTATGTTACCCGAAATGCATATGTGAATGATCCAAACAAGCTAGTGTTACCATCACAGGAAAGTGAAAACCCCGATTTCGCCCCGATCATTTGTCAAAAAACCCCGATTCTTTCAAAAAAACCCACAAAAAGCCCGGTTGATCACGTCCCGATTTCGCCCCGATCACAAATAATCGGGGCATAATTGGGAACAAGGCCGGATTTCGCCCCGATTCTTCAAAAAAAAACCCCCGATTTCGCCCCGATCATTTGTCGAAAAACCCCGATTTCGCCCCGATTATTTCCCAAAACCCCGATTTCGCCCCGATCATTTGTCTAAAAACCCCGATCAGGGCCCGATTTTTTGAGGGACTTGATCGGGGCCGGGGCGAAATCGGGGTTTTTAGTTTCCCATGATGCTATGTAATAATGTAATACTTATGACATTGTATATTTGCATTCGTTGCTATTTTATTAAGCGATTGAAACATTGCGCATTTTGTTTCTAATGTCTGCCTCTGCCCCATTGAAACATGTACATTTTGTCATTTAAATTTATTAGTGTAGTCTAGTGAGAGTACATAGAGTTGAACATTGAATTTGGTGTTATTAGGTAATGCTTGTAGTTTATAGTTTAATTTTCCTTACATCTATTTAATTTAGGTCAGGCCCGAAATCGTACCGAGTCAGATCCGCGAGGCACATCCTGATGCGAAAGTGTTTACACTAAAAGATGAGGGACCAATGGTTTATGATGGAGATTCTGGTAAGCCTTTAACCCCAAACTTCACATTTTGTGTTTGATGGTAGATCTTTCGTGTTACTATATTTATTTCTGGTACAACAGGTTTTTAGCATTATAACCTTAACCTTTTGACCTTTAAATTTGCCTTTGTGCGACTTGCTCATATTCATAATTCGTTTCCATTTGTATTTAATGGTTTTAGGTTTACTGATTTCTGAAGGGTTTTTTTCTGTTGTGCTATCGCGTTGTCTATCACACCGATAGCAATATTGTACTCTAATTCTATCATCTAGCCTAGCTAACTTTCCGGTCATATGGCTTTGTGCTTGGTTGCAACTCGTTAACCTTATGTTACGCAATTCACTTTAGAAGGACTGCACAGCTGGATTCTCGGAGAACGCTGGATCACGGTGCCACAGGCTGTGCCTTCCAATATTGCTGACCTTTCATCAACAGGAAAGAAGATCGTCCTTCTGATTATCACACAACTGGAGAGGAAGAATATGTCGTCACCAGTTGGAGTGTTTTATGATAATGTGAGTTTTAGTTTTATCATTTTTCTGGGTAATTGTGTTGTAGTATGGTGTTGTATGACACTTGACATTAGTCTCTATTTCTTTAAACACAACGCAGTTCTGCCTTTGAAAAACAGTGTGTGGCGAAAGGAGTAGGTGGGTAAACTCAATTTTAAGGCTTTGGTCGTACTTATTACTTTTATGTGTATAATTGCAAAGCAGCTTGCTAATGATTTATTTCTTTGTTAGACTCGTATTGAGTCTGACCTCTGAGCACATCATGATCGTGGTGCTTAGTGATAGCTCTAAGGTCCAAGTCCATTTTTGCTAGGAATAATTTTGCCTTGTATTTTACCGTAATCCGTAAATTCGCATATTTCAGGCGGAACAAGCGGCCAAAGCGATTGCCGGTGATACGGTATTGCACAAGGCATATCAATTCGCATGGATGGACGGAAACGATGTGGCGAACAGTATTATTCTGGGCACAATGCCGGTACCAGGTGTGTTTTACTTCTTTAAAGTGATATGGTGCGTGATTTATGAAGGCTTGGTCTTGATCAACAACTGTATTTTGTAAAGTTCTAAGTGTTTGATGACGTGCCGATGTTTGCGTGTTTTCCGACTTCGTTAAAAAAATTTGAACGAGGGCCTGCCAAAGGCAGAAAACTCTTTGCTTGATTTCAATAATTTATGCTGCGCTTGCCTAACTGATTCCAAACTAAGGGATGCCATCTAAATTTGATATGGGGATTTATGTATTTACAATTGACGTCATCAGTTTACGCACCGAACTTATTCATTCTCGTCATCAATTTGTCCTTTGTTAGCACGATAGCGCTAAACATAGTTTGGGTTTTATACCTGTTTAGGACTTCTTGTGTTCAACTACACTTCCTACGAATACTACCTCGGCGCGGATGATGCAACCAAAATGACCAAGCAATCTATAGTAGACTGGCTGAGAGATTTGCATACGAATGGTGAGTTTTTATTAATTCATTCAATAATAACTTTAACCAACCAGCAAGCAGATTATGCCTTATCATTACTCCGACTTCGTTAAAATGTTTGTTTCTAGTTAGTAACTAATAGGATAATACTTTGCTCCCTTTGCTGCTATGCTTTACCAAGTAACGCAAAAAAATCTTTTAGTTTAGTAGTGAATCAATTGGTTTATTAAAATGAAAGTGGCAGTTAGCAGGAAACTGACAATTAGCATAAATTATTTATTCTTTCATTGTCCTACTTGTAAGCTTGGAAACCGCGCAGTCCGCAGATGCTTATGTTACACGTTACACGTAATGTACCAATGTGCGGGTTGATTTCAGCTTACAATTAGATACTTATCCGCTTATTCCCCATACTTTGCAGGCGGCGTTCCACAGGGCGGCCGAGGAATTGTGCAACGTCTCAACCGAATTGTTTACGAGGTAAGTGTAAGGTTTATTTGATGAGGGTAGTATAAGTCTAACATTTATCACTCCATACTGGCATAGTTTCAACAAATTATGTCATATCTGTAGATGAATATATGTATCTTCCCTTTGTATCTATTGCCCAGTTTTACTCCTTATATTTCGATTTCGGTGCAACGAAGCTAGTTCTTGACCCACTTTTGTCATGTATCACTTATTCTATATCACTACTTTACGTGCTGATGCGCGCATTATGTTTTAGGTGGTAAGTTCAGCTTATGATTGACGTGACTTAGATGTTGCAAGTTGTATCACGTATTTCCTGCTAATAATACGTGTACGTGGTATTACTTCTGAATACAGTGAATACGCACGTCACCAACTCTATGGATAGGATAGCATGCGAATTCCAGCGAAGGGTAGAAACCATCTAGGCCGTTATCACAATAGTGTTCTATTATCGTATATATTCCAGGTGTACACAAATGTGCATCAGATGTTCGCCACACAACCACTGCTCTCCACCTGTCTATTCGGAGTGCCGATCGCTTTTCTCTCCATTATCACGTACTCGATTTGTTCGGCGGATTTCAGCGTTGATAGGTATGTTTTTGGTGATTTTATTTTGAGATATCGGTAACGGTATTGTGCCATTGGTGTGCTCAAAGATGCCCCTTACAGAAAAAATGCCTGACTTTCACTTTTTATTCAAGGACAGTAAAAGCTAAAATTCTAAGGAGTAGCTGTGTAGCTGATTTTCCGTGCGGTCGTTTTAAATCCGTATTGTGCGATTGTGCTTAGTTTGAGAAATTTGAATGTCATATGGAAATCCTATGTATCATATGCAAATTTGGTGGTTGGTGCCCGTCCGGCAAGCTTCCGGCACCAAATTTACTATTTACATAGGATATACGTATCATATGCAATTTCCCAACGAAGGTACGGTACTGCTTCAAAGGTGCATGGCGTGCTTGTGGTTAGGGAGGCGTATGCTGGGCAACTGCATTCATATGTATTGTATGCGAATTGCGAGCTGGAATGCAGTGCCGCATCTTAACTCATTCTGATAAATATTAGTTCATTAATTGGCTCTGGATCTGGATCTATAATTTTCATATTTAGGGATGAAATCTATAACGATAGTGATATCGATGACGAAGAAGAGCTCTTAGACGGAGGCGAGATGGCGGAGGCAAGTTTGACAAGTGCGCAATTGGACCCAGACCATCAGAAAGCCGAATGATTTGGTATTATTGTGAGGTTTATTATTTTATTGACACATTATATAGAAGATGTTAAAAAGATGTAAGTGAATGAGACATAGAGGAAATTACAAATTTGAGTAAGATTTGAGTAAGAAAGATGTAAGTTGAAGTAAGTGTAAGATTCGAGATTGAGATACTTGCCAGTTTTATGATCTAATCAATAATCAATTGTTTAGGATTTTTGTATTTTTTTTTTGAAGATATAAAATAAGGCCGAGCCTGTTTATAAGTTATTAAATTGAGCAACGAATGAGATTTTTTATTGAACTGTGAAACTATTTATTTTTCGTGGATTTTTACTTTCCTTGCCTAATTTTCATTTTTTTTGTATGTTGACTCTATTTTATCGCATAGTATTTTGAGTTCTAGTCGCTGGGAAAATGATTAGTTTTCTGCGTGTTTATATGATCTCTATGTTTTGGATTGCTTAGTGGTTGAACCTGTATCTTAGAAGTGGGTACGGTTGGCGGTATGGAGTTTTGGTTTCATTTGCGTTTATACCCTTTGTGTTACTGGGTTGCCCCGTTTACCGTTACTCCTCCTAGGATACAGGCTCAAATCGACTTGGTGCCATTAGTAATTAATAATTTGAAAATGCAAACGTGAAGTATATTCTATTTTGAATTTGAATAGTGCGTCACCTTGGTGTTTGACGAGATATTCCCTAAGGATGAGATAGGTACTGTAATGTATGCCTAGTCCTTTCTTTACTTATACCCTAGTTTGATGTGAGGGTACCTCTACCAGAAATTAGACTAGCACCATTTTTTGGAAATTGTAGCTTACTTTAGTATACTGCTTCGGCATAATGCTTTACTAAATGTGTGGTAACTTATACATAATGTAATTGAGTTTTAATTATTAATTATTATTTTTTACAGCTTTGAGTGCACTTGATCTTGAGGAAAGTTGCTCATTTTAATGTTTACACAGTATTATTTTTAGAATTTTCTCTTTCTTGCATTTGTATATAATTTATATATATATATTTGTAACATTACACTAATCGAATTTTATAATTATTTAAGTAATGTTTGCATAAACTTTTTAAATATTGGTTTTGTTTCGTGCGTATGGGGATATGAGGGATTTAAAAGATCAAACGGAGGCGTAGGAACTTACTTTGAAAGGTTTGTTGGACACCGATGCCTATTTACTACTGCGCTAGTAAATATACTGTAGACAGTATAAACTAGTGTAGTGCTGGGCTACTGGATCGCATGGATCTATTAATACTAATTGGCGAAGTACGAACTACAGACACATCTATTCTACCATGTAGGCGTTTACAAAGAAGAAATGTATGTAGGTTGCCCATATCATATGATAAAGCACCTTATCTATCAGTGAATGCGTTATGAATCGATTTTTCATGGGTTGAATATTGTTTGTTGAAATTTGAAATTCTGAACAGAAAATGTTTACCGTAGTGAGTCATAAAGGGATGGCTGTTTGGGCAGTGTAATACGTTTGATAAGGAAGTTTCGGGTTTTATTTAGCGATATAACACTGCTTTTCTGAGCTGACTAGGCTTGGTATTGACTGAAATTTCCGTTTTATTCGAGAAACGATGCGACTTGTTACTGCTGTTTTACTGGGATTGACTGCATTGCCAGGTAAGAGATCCTTGAATATTTGAAGTCGTGTATTTGTATTCAATCTGTTGTAAACTGTGAAAACTATTCGGTGAGTTGAATATTTCCTGAGCACGACAGGAGAGCTCGTGTTAATTTGGTTGCCAGTATAAGTAAGGGTGTTTTGCAAAATCTCTGCTATAGAAGAGTAGAGGTAGAAGGTAGAAGCAATATTTTGCAAGAAAAAAAAGACAAAAAAAATCCTGGCACTAGATTCAGTGGAGGTATTTCAAAACGGCGCGCTATATTTACCACGCCGCACCGTTGCCGCATGCATGCGGTACCGTTTCCGCTTGCACACCAAGTTTCTAGTTGTGTTATCTTTGTTATAAATAAAATCCTGAAATCTTACGCAGAGTTTATTACACACGATAACCATTTGACACTGAAAAATTAGTTTTTCAGTTGCGCTTTCGATAAATTGTGAAACTTGTGACGGTCCAACGTGTGCGGATGCGGATCGCTGGGTTCGGGAATCTTGTCCACCGCATACGAGATATTGCTATCAGCTAATTGCTAATGATAAGGGTGAGAATTTACACGTTTTTTTTCCTTTTCTTCAGGGATTTTTCTTTTCTTTATGGGTTCTCTCTAGAGTCTAGAGTTAGGAATAGTAATTCCAGAGGATTATTTATCCGACAATGTGAGCCATCACAGATGATGCATATATTTTACAAACAAGCTGTTAGAACTTCCTCTGCTGCATCCGGCGGGGAAGTTTTGCCTGATCTTGTGAATCACATAACACCGAGCTTCTGTTTCCTTGAGTACACATTGCGACTCTCTAGGTTACCTTTACCCGTCGACGCATGAAATATTCGGCAATCGGTGCTGTAGATAATTGCATCAACTATTGTCTTTAATCCTAGCAATTCGTCAATTGTAGTGTTCCGTCGTGGTTGTCATGCGTACGATTGTCAGTCGATGACGGGACTACCACCAGGCAGCAGTTGTGCCACTTGCACGACGGACCTGTGCAATGGAAACGCGGTGAGTAGCTAGTACTTCATTTTATAATACATAAATAAGTCTTTTACACCACAAGAGCGTGCTCCTTTATTCTAGGGCAGTTCAATACATTCTTCAAAGCCTTTGCCTTGATCGCAGAGGTCCTCAGCTTTAGGCGACGCAAAGATTCTGAGCGTCAAATACACAGAAATTTTCAGGGACGAGTGACAGTTTTTGCAGAGAACACTGACTGTTTCAATCATTATCAATTAATCACTTGCACTATACTTAATTTCAAGTTTAAAGTATGTGCGCGAGCAGTAATACTAGGTTTATATATGTACATACATGTAATTGACCATCTCTGTATTTGCTAAATCTAAACGAATAACTATCTCCCTTCTACTGTTCCATAGTACATAGTCATTTTCCGTAAACTCATACAAACGTTATTTTCAGCCCTCGCATGCGGGCCCCAACGGTGGTGGTGATGTTTGGGACTCGGCGAATACTCAACTGTCATCGATTTCTCTCATCACCACAATTGTATCATTTATTGTAGCTCGTGTGTTCTTCTAATAAAATAACTTCAAAAGATTTAGGGATATATTTGAAAAACTATGTAAAGCAGGCCAAGACGTGCAGACGATAAGACGCCTTCCATTTTCTTTTACGTGATTGCTAGTCGACTACAGTACCAATGCTTTCTGTGAATTATTGTGCATGTTCTTTTTTGTGTTGTTTCATAACCAATAAAATATTATAAATAATGTCCAGCTACCGGGTTTTTTTACTGTAAAAATGTCGGTTATCACATCATAAAAAACGAATGACTAGAATCATTTATTGTACTCATATACATAGATAAACTCCGTGAGATATGTACATATACTGGAATGGGGGGGGGGGGCTAACATCATAAAGTGCATAACAAGGGGTTACGTTTAGTTTGAGAAAGGTAAGTGGGCTGCATTGCTATGGAACGCGTAGCCTATTTGTGATTGCAGGTCTGTAGGAGATAGTAGATTTATAAGTTGCAAGTGATTAGGCAAGTGAACTGGATAGTTAATAATTGTCAAAGGTAACACAATCTGGGTTTAATTGCCCATAATTAGAGGTAAAAATATCATGAATGCTTGGTTGTAGGCGGTGCGGCGGTGGTAGTTTTCGTCAATGTACCTGATGTAGCACAAATTGCTACAGCACCTCCAATCATACCAAGCCATAGTAACCAGTAGACACCCATGGCGAGCCACCTAGAGTAATATGCAAATTAGTGAAAACGCAAGAAATTACTACCAATTGGCCCTCGGGCATCCTTTTTGTATTTTAGTGAGACGCGCTACCACGGCGTTCCATCCGCGTGCATACTGATCTGACACTGAGACCTGTCAGTACATTAGCCTGTATGTGGTCTTGTTGTACATCATAAATCATAACAAAGAACAGCCACCTCTGCATACAATAACAAACAGTTGAAGTTGAAAGCGATATAACAGCCGGAGTCTCTGTATTTCCAAGCTGCGCAAATAACTGGATTTTTGCGCGATTTTTTTGTTTTGTTTTACTACATCTTCCAATGTACGTTTCAAAACAGGCGTATATATCACTTGAACGCCTACAGGGGCATTTTCGGCGATAATTTCACTTCCTAACTTTCGCTAACCCATCAAAAAGTTGAACAAAATTCCTACCGCATTTGTTTCCAAAACATTGTATTCCTGACCCGTTCCAGTTCTTCCCTTGAATAACCGACTTTCGGAACCAATTCTTCTTGAGACTGAAAAAATGCACCTTTTCTATAAACCAAAAACCCAGAGCAGGCCGGACCGTGCATTTCAGCCACGGGAACCGCGCGGAGTTGAGTTCTCTTGCGAATATGGGTCTAACCTTAAAGGAGGAGGCTCACGAGAATGAAGTACTCAAATGGTTTCCTTTTATCGAAAGATGATGGTATTAAATTCCGAAAGACATGCTTTACAAAGCAAAAGCTTTAATTGGAAGGAGTAAATCAATATAAGACTATGAAGGCTATAAAAATTTTGGATCGTAGTAAATAGTTGACTTCCATAGTGGGCATTCAAATTTTTTGCCGGCTTGCAAAATTACTTGTAAATTTGCATGCCCACTATGGAAATCAACTATTTACTACGATCCAAAATTGTTATAGACTTCATGGTTTTATATTGATTTACTCCTTCCAAGTAAATGCTTTTGCTTTGTAAAGTATGTCTTTCGGATATTGATACCATCATATTTCGATAAAAGATAAAAGGAAACCATTTGAGCACTTCATTATCGTGAGCCTCCTCCTTTAAAGCGAAATGCTAGCCCCTTTGGAAAATTTGCATATGATAAGCAAATCCTATGTGCCTATGTATCCTATGCTAATTTTGTACGATAGTCCACGGAAATCGTACAAAATTAGCATAGGATACATGGGATTTGCTTATCAGATGCAAATTTTCCAAAGGGGCTAGCATTTCGCTTTAACCTTCTTTTTTTTTTACAATAAGACGCAAATTTAACTTTCCGCCTTGTGAAAAGTGGGCGTACGTAAGCTGTGTGAAACGTGCAACAATCAATTGGTAACGTCGATTATGCGACGAGACGAAAGTTTATTCATTTTAGATAGCTCCATACTAAAATAACTGCCACAAAGCTCATATAACGGTCGGAAACACAGGCTAGTCGACTAATATAAGTCGAAGAGGAGCGCACACTTTTCGGAAAATAAATAAATAAAGCATACCGTTTCAAAATCCGGATTCTCAACATCAGTACACGTGCTACCACCACCCATTGACAAAGGCATAATTACTGAAAAAAATTAAATGATTACTTTATCGCCAGCGGGATCAGTTCCGTACATAAAATTTATTTCAGCTGAGAGTAAGTATTCCGTTATAAAAACCACAAAGAGATGAAAATGACTTTTCGGCTGTTATTCTACAGTTTCGGTTTTCTTTGGAAATCAAAAACTAAACGAAAGAATGCAAGAGAAGAGAGAAGAGAGAAGAGAGAAGGCAAGAGTATTGTATAGAACATAAAATAATTTAGTTAGAAACCACAAAGCACAAAGCAAAGTACTGAACAACAAAATAGGAAATGAAAAACTTATGCTCACTTTTAAGTATGTTCTATGTATTCTATCTTCTACACATTCTACAGTACCGGTGTACCAACCTATCCACTACAACACCAGTACAAGCTCAAACAGACATCATCAAATTAAAGTGCAAAATCTGCAAAAAGAAATTTCAATTTTAGTCCGTTTACTGGAAAAAGTGACCCCGGAAAAATGCTCCCATTTTTTGAGATAAGACAAAATTAAATGAGATTATTTGACTGCCAACGCACGCCACAAAGGACCCCTTATCAAGGCTTTGTTAGAGAGTTATTTGAGAGTGATCCCGCTTTTTGAACCCAAATAAACTCTTAAAAAGTGTAAGATTTAAAGGGATATAACGGCCGGTTTTTGAAACATAATCTGGAAAGCTGCATTCGCATGCATGCAAGTTACTAAGTAACTTGCACACAATACATGAAACAACATCCGGCATAAGTTTCAACACCGGCTATTATACGGATGTAAGATGCTAAAAAGTGCTGGAAGTTTGACTAGTAGTTTGTGGCAATTAGGGAAAAGCTTGAAATGTGAAGTTGACAGTTACCTTTATGGCCTTACGTAATGAAAAGTGTGGAAAATCAGTCTACAATTCTATTTTTATAAATTTTTATTTTCGTTCATTGTACGTAGACGAAGAGAGGTTCGCTGTTTTTCAAAGGAAATGATCGTTCAGCTCTTACTGCAAAACTAACTGAACGGCCAACCATAGTACCATTGTTGAGCTAACATATTTCTAACCATGAATCAACTTACAACTAAACTCTGCATCATTAAAATAATCAGCTGATCACCAATCAAGTGAATGACACATGGTTTTTATAAACAAATAAAGGACAAAACCACGTGCGTGCCATAACTTTTGAAAATCGTTCAGAGAAAAGAAGTTAACAATTGAAACTGAAAGTGATAGATTCTCTTCAAAGACTGTGTTTCTCATTTTCTTTTTCGAACAATAAAACGCTTCCTTTCCGCGTCTCTTCTCTTCCGTTTTCTTTGTTGATTTTTCCGATTAGACTACAATGTTTGTTTGAGCACGGTTTGATCGTTGATACTAGAAACAAGTAGCGTGCTCCGGTGCCTCCTCAATTTGAAGCCCAAGCCTAAGCCTAAGCCTAAGCCTAAGCCTAAGCCTAAGCCTAAGCCTAAGCCTAAGCCTAAGCCTAAGCCTAAGCCTAAGCCTAAGCCTAAGCCTAAGCCTAAGCCTAAGCCTAAGCCTAAGCCTAGTCAAATGCCTTAAAATGGGCTTATGTCTAAACCTAAAACCTAACAAAAGGTAAGCCCCTATGCATAATCACTAAACGTAAGATTAACTCTGTCAATTACTAAGACAGAGACTATGCACAAAAGAAAGTCCAATAAAGTGTATCACCAATAAAGATTATAATTAAGTCTAATGGTAAGCCAATGTTTACCTAGAGCCCAGAGTCTAAGCCTAACACTAATATAAAGTTAAAGGGATGGGTTCACTACAAAATCACCTTGTTTTTATGCTTTAGTTTGATTGTACAAAGGTAAAATTAAACAAAGAGCATAAAAAATGTTTCTTGAATTACTCCCTAGAATTACTCCCTAGAATTACTCCCTCTTTGTTTAATTTTACCCCTGTACAATCAATCTAAATCATAAAAACAAGGTGATTTTGTAGTGAACCGATCCCTTTAAATCCCCTTACAATTTCTTGTAAGCATCATTGATGTAAGCTCAAGTTTGCGAGTAATCCAAGGTGAACAAATTGAACAGTGTAAATAGTGAATGGTAAAATGGTAAACAAGCGATACCAAGGTCAAGAGTCAAGAGGGAGAAACTTATAAATAATTCAATTGTCGCTGAATATCTTTCATCATATTGATGCACACATTTTAATGTGTCAATAAATATAAAATATATAATATATATAATGTGTTTTGGTTTGAAAATGTCAAAAAAGGAATTATTTTGAAATGAACGCCAAATAGCTCAGCAGACGGTGCCGCACTTATAAAAGTCGCACATGACCTTGAACGTTGCTTTCGCTGATTTTCCTGTCACCTTTGATTAAAATTAACACGGGTTCGCGACACGTGTTGAGCTGTTCAATTGAAATAAATGATGGAAAATGACGTAAATTTAGTCTGTTCAAACTTCAATGATTATACTTACGATTCCCACAAAAAAAATTCCCGGGGACAGAAAATAGCATCGGTGTCGCGGGGGAGGAATTCCGGGGAAGATGTTCAATTAAAAAAAAATGATGGAAAACGACGTAAAATTAGTCAGTTCAAACTTCAAAGATGATAATCACCTAGGGGTGGATTACATGAGCCATATTCACCACTACTATTCCCAGGTGAAAAATTCCCTGGGGACAGAAAATAGCATCGGTGTCGCGGGGAAAAGGCAGCAGATCCTCATTAACTAGTAACCCATATTGCACTGAAGCATTCTTGAATGAAGGAACGCGCCCTTGTAGCGTAGACGATTTATGTAAATACAATTTTTTCTGTGAAGAAATGTAGGTTTCCACAAAAGTATTGGCAAGTACTTCAGTGCTGTGGTTGGTGTTGATTTCTTTGTGTAGTTAAAGGGACGCGGTCACCGTTTGGGTTCATATTTATACTTTGTGTTTTTATTATCTACATAATTTATAACGCATAGTGTTGGGAAAATGTTTTGCAAGAAATGCGGCAACAGCGAGTAAAATGATGACGAACAATTTTTTCCTCGAACCAATACGCACCGTAACCCTAGTAATTGTCCAGCATATGGCCGTGCTGATGACTCGGCGAACGTTATTGTACCTCGCGGGCATTATAACATTTGGTTTTCTATGGCTAACTGTGGACCTTGGATCAGACGCAACTTTTTTAATCAATGAATTTCTCGCTGAAAACAGCGTTTTTCATCGGATTTTTTCCAACACTATGTTTTTCATACTGTGCAGTTAATAAAAACGCAAAGTATACATAAGGGTCAAAACGGTGACCGCGTCCCTTTAACTAGTTGTATGATTATATTTCCCTATGTTCTTCTTCACTTCCTTACGGGGTGTGCAAGCATCTCAAAAATTGTCTATGATTCTGTCAACAATTGTCTAAAAATTGTCTATGAATGCGACCGTATTTCTGCACGAAACCTGCATACATAATATGCAAAATTAAAAAAAATATTATATGTAGTTCCACGATACGGTAAGTTTCCAGCATACTTGCAAATCCCATTATCTGTAAAGAAATACACACTCTATATATGTTGGGCTTACCTTTACGTAATTATTGTGTTCTGTTTTTTATGCAGAAACTGTAGTAAAAGTTTATCAAATAAAGATTGCAATATACAATATACAATACTTATTAAACACTGGAACATATAAGAAAAGACACACTATGAGAAGGCCATAGGAGGGTCAGTTCTTTGTGGAAGTCTGACTAAAGAAACTCAATTCGAAAGGGTGCCAAGCCCTCAAACCTCTCCCTACTTTAGTTAAAGCTGCATGACACGCGGTTTGTGAAGCACATGGAAATTTCATGTATTACATGCACTTGCGTTTCACCCTGTGCCGGATATCCCCACCCATACTAAGCCAGATAGTATTAGCTATTAGTCTCAAAACCACGTGTCATATCGCTTTAAAAAGGCTACGTGTAACACTGACATTGAGATTTTCGCTGTAGAAGTAAGCTCGTTGGGCGATAATAAATAGAATTGGTCCAAAACAAAACTAGTGTACAATAAACGACAAAAATGATAATAATACAAACAATGATTGAGCAGGCATACAGTGGATTCTTATTGAGTAGAATCCCAGGTTCTTGTAAATACAGTATAAAGCTTTCAAGCGGAATACCGGAAGGTTTTTGAAGCACATCGGATAGACCAGCAGTTTTATGCCGGCAGCGTATGCAAATGAACATAAATTAGAATAAAAATTCGAGCTAAGTTCGAGCAAATTAGCATAAATACGTAAGAATTCTGTTGTCCACGATGAGTTTCAAAAACCTGCCCGTGTTTCGCTTTAAAAAAAACGGTAGTTCACGGTAATTCGTTAATATATGATATTCTAATTATCGGCGATTCATTCACTAGCCAAGTGAACTACGATATCAATATGTTAAACAGTAATGTACCTACTTTGCGAAATTTGCATATGATACGCATTTCCTATGTATCGTATGCAAATTTTTGGTGCCCGTCCGAAGGTTCTGGCATCAAATTTACATAGGATACATAGGATATGCGTAACATATGCAAATTTACCAAAGTAGGTCCCTGCTTTAAAGCGAAATGCTAGCCTTTTTGGAAAATTTGCATATGATAAGCCAATCCTATGTATCCTATGCTAATTTTGTACGATCTTCCACGGCAATCGTATAAAATTAGCATAGGATACATATTATTTGCTTATCATATGCAAATTTTCCAAAGGGACTAGCATTTCGCTTTAAAAGTTTGTGACTTGTATGAGGAGGAAAAAATCCGGTAATAAATTAGTTAAACCAAGTCTGCAATTTTCTTATGTATTATGTTAGTGAAAATTTATATATATGTACTGTGGACACAACATCAATAATATATTCTATATATCAAAAGGTCAAATAATAAATCGTTTTAAATTAAAGATAAAATAATCCAGAAAGTGAATATATTAACAATGATGGTTGGAAAAGCGGTGATATCACATTTTGAAATAATATTAATACCCAAAATAGCGATCGCAGATAAGCTTCTTCGTATGTTGCGTTTCCTATGCGAGTTCGATCATCACCATTCGAGATGCCTGTAATTTTTGACAGTTAGAGTTAGAGCGGGATAAAATGGCCTGTTAATTTTTAAGTATAAAGAACTGTATACCCCGCACAGATACGCCCAACAAAGGCTGACCTTCAGTCATATATTTAAAGCGAAATACGACCGGTTTTTAAAACGTATGTCAAACAACTGAATTACAATGCGTTATACGCAAACACTCGCACAACAAACCAATCATACAACAACAGGCCGACACAAAAAAAAAATGTTTCACGGAATGCATATTTTTATGGCATAGTAGCATACGCATTGCGATTGCGATTTTGTCTTATGCGATGCTTATGCGTTTTTGTCAACTATTCCACAATATGTTCTAAAATTAAAATCCTCAACTATGGAAGAAGGGGGAGGGACAGTTGAGTCGTATGTAGTTTGAAAGAATAGAGATACAGTGTAGACGTAGACCACGAAACTTTTTGGGTGCCCGGCACAAAAAAAGGTACGCCTACATATCGCAGCGCAGCTCGCCAAGCCTTCTGCAGAATCCCCGCGAATTCGCTGGATATTCGGGACTCTTGCGAAGATGTGGCACAGCTGACGCGCACATTTTGTCTAGACCTGCACCGTTTTTCGCATATTATCTTCGCGCCAGGCTATCGCTGCGCACCACCCGAGTCCGAGTTTCATTAACATTACACATCCACTTTTCATATTGATCGGATGTTACTCCCCTTGGTGGTAATAATACCCCACATAACTGTTTTAGAACCAAATATGTGCAGCTGAACTGAGTCAGTGAAATACACGAACAACATTTGCCCGACCAAACGCCCGTTTACTATGCTTACCTGCGCGGAGTGGTGAGTATTTGGCACACACTAAAGGTGCTAATTTGCATAAAAAATGAGGTTCAACAGAATATGGTAGTTGATGTTTGCTCAATTGTAAGGGGAACTTTTCGTGCTAACACGACATATATGTATATATATTCCTAGTTTCCTAGTTTCAGTTTCAAAGTGGCGTTACTGGCATCTGTTCGCATTTATTCAGTAATGAGAAGTACACGTTCTTTTTTTCAATTTTCAACAATGCTTATCATTGGAGTTCAAAAATGCCCCTAAAGGTATCCAAAGTACTTCCAGTAGGGTGGTTTATCATAGGGAGAACGACAATTGAAAAGCTCAGTTTTGAAAAACAAGTAAAAACAAAAATGACACACTTTTTCTTTCGTTGTACTGGCTGGCATGCAGTAGAAGCGTCTTCTGCGCACTCCATGTCCCCATTCTCTTTGATTCTGAATATTGTTTTTATTTACTGTAATATACAGTAAGACATTCAGTAACATACAGTGATGTATAGTGATATACTATAGATGATATAAAGAAGGTTCAATAAATATAATTGCAGTAAATGTAACATCGCGCATTATCGTTCAGTTAAACTGCATAATGCAGTGTACGAAATTCTTTCAAAAACCTGTAGTTATACCACTTTAAACCATGACTCACTTGACATAAGAGTGAAGTTTTGGAGGGTGCATTTTCAGTTTCGACGCCTTTTTGCTGTATTTTAGTTGAAGAGGATTGGGAAGGTTCCGCTCCATCCACAAAGAACAATCATTGTCATCACCGTCGGCTGAAAGCTTACACAAAAATAATCGATATCACACAAATGAAAATAAAGATCTGGAACACGTCGTCTGTGCTCAACACCTCTGCGGAAAAGGTCGTAAGCAACATTGTAGTTGAACTCCCTTGAATAAAGGTGCACGATAGCGTAAAATAAATTTAAAAAAATAATAATGTAGTACCGTGTTATATCAACCGAATCCGCAGAAACGGTGCACAGTAGGCTAGTTCATTTTTGAAGCCGTACAGTCCTTTAAACTTCCCGGAGGCCACTTTTCTCGGGAAGCCGATTATTCCAGTTTTACCCAACTACCAACTTCTACACCTTTGGTTGGGTGAGGGGTTTCGTTCCGGAATCGAACCAACGACCGCGGCCTGAGCAAGGCTCTTGCCACTGAGCCACTGTTGGTATTGGTACATTACAGTAATACAGCACACGAACGACGGTGCATACGACAAAGAACAATACAGACTACAGTACATTCACAAAAATTTCGACTTCAAACTCCAAACTACAAACTCATTTGCCAAGAACTCACGATGTTTTTGCATTTGTAAACGATTCACGATTGCGAACGAAGTTGCAATGTTCCTGTCGAGAATGTAGCTCAGCTCAATGTCGTCGTCGTCCATGCCCCATGGACGCATCAGATCTTGGCCGACATGAAATTGGGGAGTAAACTGTAGCGCAGTGGTAGTAGGCGCTGATTCTACCAGGAAGACCGTGGTTCAATCATATCTTTGTGTTGACTAGTCTTACTCATTGGCCCCACTGTGGCGAACAAGTTGGGGTTTACGATTCCCGAAAGGGTTTCAATTTCGGAAATGTTTTCAATTTCGGAAATGTTTTTAATTTCGGAACAGGTTTCAATTTCGGAAAAATTTGAATTTCGGAGATTTTCATGTAAAGCTCCAAAATACGAAACTTGATACTTACCTTGAACCATCCAACGAAGAACAGGAATTGAACAATGGTGAAGATTGGAATCTTCAGATCGACGTACTAAAATATAACCAGAAAATGACAGTAAGTAAAAGTAACTATATACTTTCCATACAAACTAAGTAGTCGCTCAACGGTTCCGGTAAAGAAAAGCAATATGGGGGATTATTTAAGTTTAAAGGGACAGGCCCACCGATATAAACCTACGTTTATTATTTGTTCATAATTCATGAAAAGGATATTTATTATAATATATACAAACTAAATATTATTCAGTTTCACCATGGGGAAGTTTTTCCTGTGAGCTTTCCTTACAGAAGGTACCGTAGACAGGTCATTTGCATAGTCATTTTCATACATACCTTTGTCGGAAAGGGAAGTTAAGTCGTTTGCATATCCACATCAAAGGTGTGTATGCAAATGATTGTGCAAATGACCTGTCTACGGTACCTTCCGTAAGGAAAACTCACCGGATAAACTTCGCCATGGTGAATCTGAATAATATTTAGTTTGTATATATTATAATAAATACCCTTTTTATGAATTATGAACAAATAATAAACGTAGGTTTATATCGGTGGGCCTGTCCCTTTAAAGCGAAATACTGGCTTGTTTTAGAGTCGCATCCAGTACACCAGCATTCTTATGCAGCATATGCAAATGAACATAAATTAGAATAAAAAATCGAGCTAAATTCGAGAAAATTTGCATAAATACGTAAGAATATAGCTGTTCACGATGCGTTTCAAAAACCGGCCGGTAGTACGCTTTAAATAGCTCACCCTCTTATCGTCATCCAAGAATTGGCGACCGAATAAGCAGAAGAAGAAAAAGGCATATGTTGCAAGGGCTGCGACCTAAAGATAAAGGAAACAGTTTGAAAGAGTTCCACTTTTTGGGAACATAGGTCTGTCGATAATTCAGGACATTTGGTGACATGGATTGACACGTGTTGATTTCTGCTGTCACTTGACGATACGTCCCTTGACAGGACTCGGGCTGCGTAAAAAACTAATTTGAGGAGATTCTGCTATGTACGTAGCAATTTTATGTACTTTGTGTGTGCCTGATAAATATTAAAACGTAATAACCTGTGTATAGACGAGCGGCACGCAAACCCAGTCGTAACAAAATAGTTTTCGAAACGATTGACGGTAGAGCTTTAGTTCCGTGACGAAGTGATTCACCAGGGAAGTCATCGGGCTGTTCTCCTATGTAACAAAGAGGTTTTATGGTTAAGGTGTTTAAACTGGGATGGCACGCCACTTTTGAACCGTATTCTAGACCAACGATACGCAACTTTCTGCATTCTTATGGACATTTTTCGGCATAAAATTGAACACGGTCTGCATCCAATACATTGAAACTTAGTAGTCAAGCATTTGTATTACGAACCACGCATCTTACCGCTTTGACCTTTGACTACTTTTTAATTTACCGTGTGTACGTCCACATACTATCCCAACCAACCAAAGAAAACCCCAATAATGAATTGTGGTGAAATACCTTTACTTCGTCCAAAAGTATCTGTTGTGCCCAGTGTAGTGGTGTCAACCACCTTATCGATCTCGAACCGGCCTGAAGTCAGTTTGAGTTTAGAATTTGGTAGTTTCTCGATTCGAGAGAGAGAGAGAGAGAGAGAAATGGGAGGGAGAGGGATGAAGATACAGAGGTTTATGAAGAGAGGGAGGTTTATGAAGAAAGCGTGAACGGTCAGTAAACCTACCGAGTCTTGTTCGTCCAATATGTTTCTCTCTTTGATAGTCAAAAGGCCCGCGTCGACCAGGTCGTTAAACCGCGGAAAACGCATACGAATCTTCGTTGAGACATCGCGCCTGAAAAGCGGAAGAGTCATCCTCAAGGTTTTCTCTCCGGTAAGAATAAGCCAAGCTTTATTTACGGCGCTAACAATAAGCTCGTGCGTACATGCCATGCTTACAACGCTGCTTCTGCACTTGCAGCTTGCAGCTATACTCTTCTTTTTTCTTTTTGGCCAGCGTGCTGTATAAGAAATCATTAACGTTTCTCGGAAGTGTAAGTGTAAGTCTCTGGTTAAGTCTAAATATACCATGCTAGCGCCGCCGTCAGATTCAGGTATCTTGCTATAGTGTGCCTTCTGCGCTGACTCTTCTCGTCTGCTCCTGGTATCACCGTGCAGAGTATCGAGAGTATATCCTCGGGCCACGAAAGGCATTCGAATTGACGCCACCATCTGTAAACGTAATGGTCAAATAATACGGAAACCTCAAAATCTTAGACCTCCTTGGATCTTAGACCTTAACACACCTTTAAAACCTCCTTTTTTTAAATCACTTACAAAGGCACCTGTCCCGGTTCGGCCCCCAGTTAACCAAGAGTAGGGTTAGTACTCTGGCTTTGCACCAATATTAGCAGATTAGCGAATACACACAAACAATTAGACGAACAACTAGACGATGCTCTCGTAGCACAAGAGATCCCAAGAAGATGGACCTCCTAACAACAGGAAACCTCGACTCCACAACGATAGCAATTCGCGAAAACAATAGTGACAGTAATGAATTGGGACACGCCCACAATCATAGAAGAACACGTGTTAATATATAAAAAAACATTTACTAAAAGCTTGAAAAATGCGAATTTGAAAGTAACGATACAGTAAATACTAAAAGTTAAAATAGAAAACTATCCATAATTTAACTACATGGTGACGTCGCACAATGCTAAAAGTAAAAATAACCAATTACTCTAAAGAAAGGCGACCCATAAGAGTATCACACCCTTATATAGACATTAATTCCCGCGTAAATCGCAAAGGACAATTGTCTGTGCCCGGCGGACACAACTAGAAGACCGAACAAAATAATTGCCCTAGCACTCAAAAATCAACAAGTGGAACAAACTACAACTATACCAACATACAACAATAGCAGGCTTCGGAACAAGTAAGGGTACACATAGACACACAATAGCTAACGTAAGTGAAACACTGTAGTTACACACCCTATCCTACTACTATTACGCCAAATTGTTGAGCTCTTACACCGTGGCTTTTTTTGTTGTTGCAAGCATTAGAAAAGAAGTACGCCCAGAAATTTGGTCGACGTTGCTGTGGCGCGCTCCCGGCGAAGTTTTTGCGCTCATGGATGGAGCGCTTTATGTTTACGGTAAGTGTTTTTATTCTGATCATACTCATTCCCACAACCGGACGTTATGTCGCTTTTACGTTTTCTACGCTTTATGCTCCCGATTTTTTTGGCCATCGATATCCGCGTGCTGATATGCAAATTTCCAAGTAAAGCGCTAAATCGGAAATTCTCATTTCGCGTTAATTTCTTATTCAAATGATGTCAGCGTGGTGTATTGCCAAGTAATGCAATTTGTACTGTGTAGAAGTGCGATTTTGATGTTCCTCTACTTAAATATGGGCAAGTTACCTTGGTCAATTTTTTGGGATAGAAGGAGAGGGAGAGAGAGAGAGAGAGACGAGGAGAGAGCAAGAAAATAAAGAGAGATAGATAGGGAGGAGAGAGGAGTAACGAAATTTAGCCGGAGAGGGGAGTAGAGCAAGACAGAGAGTATTGATCGGAAAATCCATAAACATTTCAGGTGTGTACTGTAAGCGTACAAACTCCAAGCTGGTTGACTCAGGGAATGATACAGATTTATCCACAGAATCAAAAACTGAAAAATTAACAACGTCCACGACCACATTATCAAGTAATACAACTGAAACGGTTGAATCGGACAGCAAAGATGATACAGAGATGCTGGCGTTACGATTAGAGGAAAAGGACAAGTAGGTTCTCATTAAATTGAGCTCGTTGCTCCTTGGCTGTAGTGATGAGATACCCCAGAGCGTTTACCCACCGGTCCCTAAAATTATTCACAATAAGATTTGGTGTAAGCTACACCCTCAATAGGTTGAAATTGTTGAACTTTAAAGCGATATACCGGCCCGTTTTTGAAAGGCATCGTGGACAACTGAATGCTTACGTATTTATGCAAAGTTGTTCGAATTTAGCTCGGTTTTATATCCTAATTTATTCTCATTTGCATAAGCTGCATAGGAATTCCGGTGTACTCGGTGTTAAAAAAAACCGGCAGGCATTTCGCTTTAAAATACGTATTTGGGATTTCAGAGAGATAGAGCGCGAGAGAGAAAGAGAGAGAGAAAGAGAGAGAGAGAGAGAGAGAGAGCGAGAGAGAGAAGGGAAGAGAGAGTCATGAGAGAGAGGGAAAAGAGTGAGGGGGAAAGTAAGGCAGAGAATGAAAGAGAGAGGTATATTGTATTCGTCATTTACATTGTTTTGTACATTGTAGTACACTGTACTGTACAAAACATTATGTCTAATTTTTTTTACAATGTAACTCTGTTTCTACGAAATGTCATAAGTCATAATAAGGAAAAAGATCTTACTTTTGCAGAGCACAAACATGAATAAAAATCTCCTGTTAAAATGAGAGAAAAAGATTGAGAAATTGAGAGAGAGGGGGGGGGGGATTTTTCAAGTTAAATATATTTCACATTTTCCAGAACTGAATGCAAAAAGCGTTAGGCTTTCTCATTCAACAATTAGTTCCGCAAAAAAAATGTACATTGTGCCCGAGTAATGTAAACAGTATCAAAATAAAAAATAGGTGGTTTTCGTGAATTGTACTCTACTGTACATGTTCGGTACATTGCGTTCCCTTGTACATTCCTTGTACATGTTCTGATTGTGAGTGTAGCAGATGAACTAATATAACAAGGGCTTATTAGTCGGCTTAGTATTAGTTGATCAAGTACTACATATTCTCACACAGAACCAACAGAAACAACGACTTAAAGCGGAATACCGGCCGGTTTTTGAAATAAATCGAGTCGACCAGCACCAGCTAATGCAAATGAACACAGATTGAGCATTTATGCAAATCCAAGTTGCGTTTCAAAAACCGGCCGGCATTTCTCCTTAACTTTACAGAACAGCGAAATTAAAACATAACTCTCAGGATGCTAAATATAGTACTTTTCGGAACTCTATTTTTATTCCGTCATTCGAGAATGAATTTTCAGATCTTTTGTGGTCGCTGTTGATTTACAACAGGAGTTCACCATTTACACGGAACATGGCGACGTTTCCAATATGTAAGGATATTTAAAACCTAAGTACAGAGAGAGAGAGAGAGAGAGAGAGAGAGAGAGGGAGGGAGGAGGGAGGAGGGAGAGAGAGAAAGAGGGGGAGGGAGAGAGAATATAGACATCTTAGTCTAATCTTCTAATGTTCGGAGGGTAGTCCCCGTAGTCCCCGACCACGACGTCGAGCTTGCTTCAAGATTCCATAAAATCAGAGAGGGAGAGATAGAGAGACTGAGAGAGAGAAAGAAAGAGAGAGATGAGTTAATCAGTATAATTTTCCTTCTAGCTCGACTCCTGTCCGCTTCTGGCTGTCCAAATACGATTCGTGCTACAATCGATATAATAATCCGGCTTTCAACATAGATGTGACGGTTGATTTGGAAGCTTCGAAATCACGGTTATTCAGTGTTATGCGGGCGAGATTGGTAGGATATATAGCTACTTATACTAAGAAAGTTAGCGATAGAGAGAGGGGAGAGAGAGAGAAAGAGAAAGAGAAAAAAGTTAGAGTGAGGGAGAGAGAGAAAGAGAAACAAGATAGAGTGAGGGTGAGGCAGGATAGAGACCATAGAGAGTGATATAGCGATGAGTCTGCGCACACTTGTAAAAAAATCAGCTCTTCAATATCAACAATCTTATTATATAAAGGAGAAGAGTTTACTTTTTGTTTGAAGCCGCATATGAACGCAACGAAAATTAGAATATCTACAGGCTATAAAAGGAGAGCCGGAGCCCCGTCTTTGTCTCGGCTGTCGCCAGAAAATAGGACGCGGAACGTACACCCGCAAGGACACTAAGCAATATACACCCTTGATAATCATCTCCGCATTACCCGAAATACCCTTAGACCAGCAAGCTGACCTGCAATATAAAAGGGCTCAGTTATCTGCACTCAACACTTGCTCTGGCTCGATCTTGCTTCTGCACCTTACCCCCTTGGTGCATACAGACGTACATCCGCAGTTGTTCAGATTCTCATTGCCTACCTTGTTATTATAATTCGCTTACCTTTTTATTGTCTTAGTCATCTCAGTTAACAATAAATAATTCACATACAGCGTTCTCTACATAATAAGTAATCTTTACATTGTATATCATACTCATTAGCCAACACATGGTGCGCCGTCCAAACGGTTGTACCTAGTAAGACCCGCGTGGCGTTAATTGAGCATTCGAAAACTTAGTAAGCCTAACTCTCCTCTCTTATTATCTATAATTACCTTATTTCCGTAGAATAATATCTTCCTATCTCACTATTTTCCTCGTTGTCATTTTCTTCCTTTTGTGTGAGAGTGTAAGGTACGTTTGGAAACAAACGTGTGCCTAATTTGCATAACGCCCTTTACCGGGTGAGCTATACTAAGTCCCAGTCGGGCACAGAGATACCAATCTGAGAGAAACCCTGAATACAGGAATTCTCGAGAGAAAGGTGATTCAACAAATTCCGGAAAAATGGCTCCTGATCCAACTGAAACTGAAGATGAGAGAAATATTTCATTTCTAACGACAGACGAATATAATGAGGAACCAACCAGAAGAGTAACGAGAAGTATGACGCAAAGAATGAACGAGACAGTTTTCAGAGATTTGATCGCGGCAAAGTTGCAAATTACTGTTTTAATGGACCAATTCAAAGACGACCTGAACAACGAAGCTAAAGTAAACGCACTAACCAATGTCCCAGAATTAAGAACTGAGCGAGAGAT